>JALDNG010001961.1:0-46183 GCA_024349245.1 Neodontobutis hainanensis | reverse complement strand
TGCAGCTATCATAATGTTTCTCTTCTGAGACAAATTACCATTATCAATTGCTTTGTCCCATTGTCTGTCAACAAAAGAGGAAAGTGAGTGTCACAGTTTTTCTATGTTTTTCTTTGAAAAGGATCTTGACACTTGAAACCATGAACTGAGACAGCATTCAACATCAGTAATGTTCTGCCCTTTATCTCAAACGCCTTGCTTGAGTATGCAGTCAGATAACGCCTCCCAAAGACGACAGACACTGGAGTAAATTTTCAAACTTTACTGTTGTCCAAGGAATAACGTAAAACTGTAGAAATACAAAATAAAATACAGATTCTACTGTAAGTACAGAGTACACAACAAACAAAGGCTCTTTTCATCACATAGTTACCATTAACTATATCAGAAGTATATCACAATTCACAAACAAGAATATATCTACATTTTGCGTAAGGTATGACAATTTAGAGTAAATACACATAGAAGATAGTATATAGTGATATCTACATACCAAAAGTGCCTTCAACACAACTTAAATCAAAGAACAACAATAGCCATGCCATCTGGCTCTTCCCTTCTGCCGCTGAAGCTCGGCTCACATTAGTGACGTCATACGAACATACGAACTCAAACGGCGATACTACCTGCAATACTTAACTTTGACCAAAAGGGGGCACTATACGACTTACTAATCGAACCACAACATAGAGGCAGAATGTTCATAGAGAACAGCACACTCCCCGTCTGGTATTCAGGGAATACCAAATCTTCATCTCTCCTGAATCAACCCTGAACTATTTAGAATTTTCATGAAGGAGGAGTATTATCTCCTTGATAGGTCTCAGAAAATATTGGGGTCCATCTTTCCCAATGATTTTCACTTGCACTTTTCGTACTTGTCCATCTTGGCTGGGGTAAGTTTCCGTTATGATGCCCAGGGGCCAATGGTTCCGTTTAGACTGAGAGTCTTTGAGCAGAACTATGCATCCTTTGGAAATATTGGACTTTTGATGTTGCCATTTCCGTCTTGGCTGAAGGGTCGAAAGGTACTGTTTACGTCATCTGTCCCAGAAGGTATTGGCGAGACTCTGCACTGCACGCCACTGTTGTCTATACAGATCAGGCTTCCCAAAGTCCCCAGGTGGAACTGAGCTGGCACCTGTCTTTTGGGTAAGTAAAGTAGCAGGTGTGAGGATGAAAGGATCTGCCGGATCGGCTGACACAGGTATCAGTGGCCTGTTGTTTATAATGGCAGTGACCTCAGCCATGAAGGTGGAGAGTACCTCATGTGTGAGTTTAGAGGATGTCATTTGAAGAAGCATATAATCCAAGATCCTGCGAGCAATGCCAATCATCCTTTCCCATGCACCGCCCATATGCGATTTAATGCGGAGGGTTGAACGTCCATAGGCAGCTGTTATCTGAGAGAAATTGTTTCACTGCCTTTTTTCGACATTAGAAGCAATTTGCAAGTCCTTACACGCCCCGATGAAATTGGTCCCTCTGTCAGAGCGAATGTGTTTCACTGGACCCCGGATTGCCAGAAACCTCCTCAAAGCATTAATAAAGCTGGAGGTATCCATGGACTCAATCACCTCTATATGAACGGCTCTGATACTTAGACATGTGAAGAGCACCGCCCATCTTTTGCTTTCTGCATATCCGCCTCTTGTCCTACGAGCAGATACCGACCAGGGCCCGAACACATCTAATCCCACATGTGTGAATGGAGGCTTCGTGCTGACCCTGTCGGCCGGCAGGTCCGCCATTTTTTGAGTCTCACAGCCCCTCCTGAGCCTGCGACAAATAACACAGGAATGGATAAGACTGTTCACACGTCGTTTGCCTCCTATTATCCAGTAGCCGGCAGACCTTATCGCTCCCTCTGTGAAGTGGTGACCCTGATGATGTATCTGCTCATGAAAGTGTCGAGTTAGAAGTAACGCTACGTGGTTCCTACCTGGTATAATGAGGGGTCTCTTTTCTTCAGAACCTAAATCCGTTTGGACCAGACGACCTGCAACTCTCAACAGTCCGCTCTGATCAATGAAGGGATCTAGTTTTCTTAGTGTACTGGTTTTGGGAAGTATCTTGTTTTGTTGGAGGTGCTGCAGCTCGTCGGCGTATGTCTCCTGTTGAACAGTCCGTATGATTGCTTCCGTGCTCTGAAGTACTGTGTCAGCACTAAGAGGAAGACTGCAACAGTGCCATCCTTTGCAAGCATGAGGAGTGTTGCTTGGTCCCTGCCTATACGAGCGAGCAATATGAATCTGCTTTCCAACAGCTCTGTTCAGTCGGCTCCAGTCCGAAAAGCGTTCAAAGCGTTTTGAGACCTTGGTGCACAATACTGTCACTTCGGGACGAACTTCTGAATCTTGATCAGGATCGACGAGTGCAAAGGGTTGTCTAGGGAATGTCTGTGTTCTTGGGTGTTGTAAGAATGCCGGTCCACTGAACCAGATGGTGTCTTGTAATTTGGTTGGGGCTACTGGTCGTGTAGCGACATCAGCTGGATTATGCTCTGAACTCACATAATGCCATTGCTCCGGATTAGTGCTGTGTCGGATTCTCTGTACCCGATTGCTTACATAGACGTGGAACCTACGTTTCTCATTGTAGATGTAGCCAAGAACCACTCTGCTGTCTGTGTAGAAGGTAGTCTTATTGAATTCGACAGCAATCTCTGCAGTGATTGATTCCATCCTGTTCACGGCCAAGAAAGCTGCGCAGAGTTCCAGGCGAGGTATAGTGTGTTCTGGTTGCGGCGCCAGCCTCGCTTTGCCTGTGATGAAACCCAAATGACAATCACCATTGGGGTCGACTGTCTTGAGGTAGGCAACTGCTGCAATTACTTTCTCAGAAGCATCGGAAAAAACACAGAGTTCCTTGAACTCGGCGCCTGATGTTGATGTGGGCCCATAGCTCCTTGGGACTTGTACATGTTGCAGTTCTTGCAGGGAGTCGCACCATTCCTCCCACACCTTTTGTTTGTTTGCAGGTAAAGCTGCATCCCAATCAGAAACGTTCTCAATTAATTCCCCCAGTAGTACTTTGCCTTGAACTGTGATAGGGGCAACAAATCCTAGCGGGTCGTACAAACTGTTTACTACAGACAGCAGTCCACGCCTAGTGTAGGGGCCTTTTCCTCTTTGGACATGGAAGGTGAAGCAGTCTGTATCAAGATTCCAAAGCAAACCGAGACTGTGTTGCATAGGAAGTGAGCTAACGCCTAAGTCCAGTTCTTTCAGTGAGTTGGCGTAATCTTCAGATGGGAAAGCTCTCATGACTTCCCTGCTGTTTGAAGCCAACTTATGTAACTTCAAATTAGATCCGGCCAGCATGTCCTGTGTCCTTTTTAACAGGGAGATCGCCGTCTCTGGAGAGAACGAAGATTTCAATCCATCGTCCATGTAAAAATCTTGCTCCACAAACTGACGGGCTTCTCGACCAAATTCTTGTTCTCCCTCTCGAGCTGCACGAAGACAGTAAATAGCCACTGCTGGATAAGGGCTGTTCCCGAACACGTGTACCTTCATACGGTATTCCGTGACCTCATCCTCTGGGTTGTTATCACGAAACCAGAGGAACCGGAGATAGTTTCTGTCTGCAGGTCGAACTTTAAAGCAGTGGAACATTTGTTGAACGTCCACCATGAAGGCAACAGGCTCCTTGCGGAAACGCATGAGGACACCGAGGAGACCGTTGTTGAGGTCGGGACCCGTCAAGAGAACCTTGTTCAGTGATGTGCCTTTGCATTGGGCGCTCAAATCAAAGACCACTCGGATCTGGGATGGTTTCTTTGGATGGTATACGCCGAAGGACGGTAAATACCAACACTGGTCATTGGTACTAACTGAAGGAGCTATTTCTGCGTGATCATTTTGGAAGAGCTGCTCCATAAAGGCTACAAAGTCCTTTTTCATATCGGGCTTTCTCCTGAAAGATCGTAGAAGTGATTTGAAGCGTTGCACAGCTTGGGGGCGATTATTCGGAAGATATTGCCTTGGTTGCTTGAACGGGAATGGGGCAACCCATGAATTTTCTTCATCTTTATAGACTTCTCGGTCCATGATCTGCAAAAAATGCCTGTCCTCTATAGATGGGGCCGCTTTCGTCGTCTTTTGTCCTCTGAAATACATCCCATTCCCGCAGGCTTGCAGATTCCTCCTGAATGAAGGGCACACTTTGGGATCTATTCTTTACAGTGTAATTGTTGGGACATGGGTGAAAGTATGTTGGCCGACCATTCTCCATAACGTTGGTGTGGTAAGTTTGAACGGAGGTAGGTTTGTGAACCTTCCCAAGACACATGTCTCCGACAATTACCCATCCTAAATCCAATTTTTGTGCGAATGGAGCATTAGGTGGCCCATTCACTTGCTTATGGGCTTTGTGGACACGGATCATGTCTCTGCCTAGCAGGAGAAGAATGGGAACGTGATGATCTGGTTCTGGAATGTATCTCACAAGATGTTTTAGGTGCCTGTGGTTACTGACCACTTCTGGAGTGGGGATTTCAGAGCGATTGTCTGGAATTTTGTTACACTCAAGTAGCACTGGTAAGGGTAAAACTAATCTTGCATCAAAGGATTCCACTTGAAATCCTTGTGCTAGCCTGCCTTCCGCTTCGACTACGCCGCGCATGTTTTGAGCATATAGGCTACATTACAATCTGTTATGTCGAACAGATCAAAAAATTCAGACCTAGCAAGCAATCTGTTGCTTTGATCGTCCAGTATAACATATGTTTTGACTGCTTTTTCTGGGTGGCCTTCAGGGTATACTTTTACAAGACATAACTTAGAGCATGAACGTGGAAGCTGAGTGGCTCCACATATCTCTGTACAAGCTGAGGAAACCTCAGATTCCATGGACACGCCCTCACTCATTTTGTGATCTTCCAATGTCAGGGGTCTTGGTCCTTTCACCCATGGTGCTGGGCCTGGATGGAGCGCTGACATGTGGGCGCTGCTGCCACACTCTGAACATTTAATCTCCTGGTCACAGCCGCCATGTGCCAGTGTTGCAACATTTAAAGCATATCCCTTGTTGTTTGAGCAATGACTTTCTCTCTTCCATTGATTTCATCCTAAATCCTCTGCATCTGGACAAAGGGTGGGGTTTATTGTGTAAAAAGCACTGTATTGAAGGGTTTACCTTATTTTTGAGCTCCCTGAAAGCTGAAGAATTTTCAGAGGACACTTGTGTCTTGTGTGCGATGACAGCTCCGGGAAAGACAGGTCTGTTCAACTGTCTGTTTGGTTTACGGGACTCCTCCTGTACAGTTGTAAGAAAGAAACCGGGATCATTGCACATTTTTGCTTGCTGACACACAAAGTCTACTAAAAACTTGAAGGGTGGAAAGGAAACCCTGTAGTCCCCTTTGTACTTAGTCCCCACGGTGAGCCACCTTTCTTGTAAACGGAATGGTAATTTTTGTATTATTGGATTTGCTCCCCGTGGACTGTCTAGATAGGAGAGACCCGTCAGATCCCCGTCCTGCTTCGCCGCTTGAATTTCCGTGAGCAAATCTCCCAGCTCGCGCAGCCTGTGATATTCCCTGTTTGTTATTTTTGGGAAATTCTCCAATTTCTAGAAAAGAGCACTTTCTACCATTTCCGGAGAACCATATGTTTCATAAAGTCTCTCCCATATCAAACTGAGCCCCTGTAGAGGATGGTTAATATGCACTGCTCTGATTCGTTTTGCATGTTCAGCTGACTCACGTCCCAGCCATCTTACTAGCAGGTCCATCTCCTCGCTAGGTGAGAGGTCAAGGTCTTTGGTGGCATTAATGAAAGATGCCCTCCATGATCTGAAAGTCTCTGGATGATCATTAAGCTGTGTAAGGCCAGAGAACACCAATTCACGTTTTGCTATGAACTTGACGACATCGGACATTTGATTGGTTTCAGAGAGATCACTTTGTTTCCGTTCAGCTCGTGAGGGTGGAGTTGCCTGGCTCCGAGAGTGGTCGAGCGGCGTCCGCCTGTCTACGCTCCTTTGGTCAATGCCTTGAAATGCTGTAATATGTTGATGATATGCATCGTGGGGTGACCCGGAGAACACCTCATGCTGACCCAGGCGTGTAAACTGTACGTCCATGGGTTGCAAAAAGGTAGAGTACTGCACGTGTTTTGCATTAGTAGGTTGGGACTTGAGTGGTGTGGCATACCGGCTATGCTGATGACCCTGCTGCAAATAGTATTCCGTAGATTGTATTTCTTGCGCTGCAGAAGCGTTTATGGCTCCATTATCGTAAAACGGCATTAGTACTGGCATTTGTGGGTCCACAAGGCTATTTGCCTACTCTGATAGGTAAGCTTGTGTGCGTTTTGTTGCATCTTCTATAGGTAGCTCTATTACACTTGAAATCCCTTTACTTTCTTGCTCTGCTGCTGACTCTAAAGCCTGTGCTTTCGCTTGTATTGATGCAGCTCTCTTTTCCAGTCTTAAAGTCTCCAATGATGCCTCAAGCTGGGCCTTTTGTATTTTTAGTTTGCTTTCCTTCTTAGCAAACACAATTTCTGCTTTAGCTGCTTCTGCCTCAGCTCTAGCCATTGCAGCGGCTGTGGTTACTGCTGATGAGCCTCGTGAGCGTCGTGATGAACATGTTGCATTGGATGCGCGCCCCAGTGATCCAAATTTGGAGCTTGACTTTGACATTTCAGAAGGAAGGTTGCCTCATGAGCTTGTCTGCTCCCCGCCGTAGAGTTAAGAACCTTGCTTGAGTATGCAGTCAGATAACGCCTCCCAAAGACGACAGACACTGGAGTCAATTTTCAAACTTTACTGTTGTCCAAGGAATAACGTAAAACTGTAGAAATACAAAATAAAATACAGATTCTACTGTAAGTACAGAGTACACAACAAACAAAGGCTCTTTTCATCACATAGTTACCATTAACTATATCAGAAGTATATCACAATTCACAAACAAGAATATATCTACATTTGGCGCGTAAGGTATGACAATTTAGAGTAAATACACATAGAAGATAGTATATAGTGATATCTACATACCAAAAGTGCCTTCAACACAACTTAAATCGAAGAACAACAATAGCCATGCCATCTGGCTCTTCCCTTCTGCCGCTGAAGCTCGGCTCACATTAGTGACGTCATCACATACGAACTCAAACGGCGATACTACATGCAATACTTAACTTTGACCAAAAGGGGGCACTATACGACTTACTAATCGAACCACAACATAGAGGCAGAATGTTCATAGAGAACAGCACAAGTAACATACCACATCCTGCACTTTCACGTGTATTCCCACAACCACAATCAGTGTCAAAGCTGCACTGTTGTGATTTAAAGAAACACTGACTTTTGTGCTCACCACTATGTTTTATGTTCCACTGACACTAGATGTAGATACCAGGTGTGTTCTCTTCTCTTCCTGTAGACTGTGTCCACAGCCGGTGAGCTGAGGAAGCCCATATATTGGATTGTGGCCAAGGCCATCGACTATGAGCAGATGCTGCTGCTGATGGCAGGAGTTAAGTGGGACATTAGAGAGATTATGTCCCAGCACAATGTATATGTGGATGTTCTCCTAAAGGTATGCAACAGGATCTGAAGAAGAAAACAGTTCACGCATCACCTAATTCCATTGTCCTGTTTCTGCCAGACTTTTGAACTCTATCATTCTGTAACATGCACCCAGGGATAACGACAATATGGTTAAAATTTAAAATTCTAAAATAGATGCATTTTATCCTCGTAAAGGAATGTTCCAAAATGTTTGCCATATTCTTTGCAGAGTTTTGAACAGATTTTTTCAAATAAAAAGATTTAGTCTGAGCAGTGAGTTTAAACCAACAATAAAAAGGTTGTTTTCTAACCAACAACTGCACTCTGCTCTGGTGATTGCCTATAACCACGTGCAGCAACTGACAGTGACATTCATATTAAATACTAACTATAATAAAAAGCATACTTTTTACTTTTCTCTTAAACATCATTTTGTATTGGTTAGCATTACATGGAGGTTAATTATGGGGGTTAATAAGATACTTTCATAAACTCTCAACACAACAAAGGTATGATATTCAAAATGCATTCAAAAAACTCTTTAGCTCATTTATTACTGCTGCTAGTTTAAGGGTTAAAATACTCTCCAGACACTGGTGGGGTTCATGGAGCAAAATAGCAGATGTACTGTTCTCATGAGACGCTAATGTCTCTGTGTTGACACTTCGGACACATATAACTCATACGAAATGGGTTTGTGAAGCAGGTTCTGCACACTGTCCAATGATTTATTCATGAATTCAGCTTGATCACTGGCATTCAACAGTGACTGATTGATTTGCATATAAAGTGGAAATAAAAAGCAGGCACGCAAATTACTTCATTACACAAACTATTGTGCAGCTGTTTGCAATACAGACAAATGAACAGCAGTTTTGATGGCCAGAATTGATAAAGTCTCTTGGAATAGAGACGAAATGGTTTTACCTTAAAAACTGAGTCCAGATACTTTTGCTTTAACCTTTTCTTCAAAATGACCTGGATGACTGAGAACCTTCACAGAACAGTAGTTGTATATGCCTTCACGTTCACTTTAAATATGATCTTTGTGTGTAAAAGAAGAAGGATAAAAATAAAAATGAAGCTCTAATTTTGAGAACATGTGAACGCTAAGAGAAGTGCTCTGCAAATGAAGAAAGAGGAGTGCACTGATGAAGTGTTTGTTTGGATGTTGTAACACTAATCCTTTCTCAACCATCTGTGTCTTTACGCTGCAGGAGTTTGAGCAGTTTAACCTGCGACTAGGAGATGTTTCCAGGCATGTTCGCATTCCGCTGCCTGTGTCCAACGTCCTGTGGGAGCACTGCATCCGCCTGGCCAACAGGACACTGGTGGAGGGGTACGTGTCATTCGCATTACTGCACTGCAGATTTCTACATTATCTCTAAACATTTTGAATATCGTAAAATATATTCTAATAAATGTTATGAATATGTGACAAAATGGAGGTGTTAGTAGCCATTAGTGTGTTAAGCATTTAGCACACTTGTGCCATTGGAAATGCATGTATTGTTCAAAATGCATGCACACATTGTCAAAAAAATAAAGCTGTTATTGTATGACTGTTTAGTGTACTATTAGTGATCATTAGGTCTTCCCTGTGAGGAATGAGTAGAGGAGTTACTGCATGGCAAGAGATTATGAGAGGACAAGCAGCTAAAAGTCAGGCAGAGCCCAGTGACTAGTCAAGATGTTCTGAAGGATTTGACAGTTTTCTGTTGGCTCTCAAGAGTAGTTCTGTTTTTTTCACTCAACTGTCTTTCCTGAGTAATCTCTTTCTTTTCTTTCATCTCTGCTGCTTAATCTGGAGACCACTGGGGATCCCAGGTGTCCCAGGCACACTTTAAGCCTGTTAAAGCACTCTTATAAAGTTAGATAAGCTCTATGTAGTGCTGTCACTGATCCGCTTTACTCTGTTTATGAGTGAAATGTAAATGCCCACTGTTTTACACTTAAACTCTTCAGTATGAGTCAGAGATGGGGCAATGTACTCACTCATACCGCTCACAGCCAAAGGGGGCTGATTGTAAAACATTACAAATGCCTTTAAGTGCTTGCCTTTCTGGAGGCAGAAAGCCTTTACCATTAGACATAGGCTGTGCACCCCCAGTCCATAAACTCACTCACACACATATGTGTCAGTTTGTGCTGTATCCGACTGGTATGTTTGGCTCTGGTAGCTTTCATAACTCAGCAGCAGAGATCTGGTACTTCTGAAAAATTTGCACAAAATGGACAGGTGATGAGTGGAAGGCACACAAAATGGAAAAGATACTAGAAATGGTAAAAGGTGTAGCGAACATGTCTGTTTGAGGCCACGTCAGAGGTCTGAATCAATAATAGAACAGTTAGGGCTAAGGTGTCTTCTAATAAAGCTTCTAATGAGCACTGTCATTAAATGAGCCATATCCTTAATCTTTCGTAATAATCGTATTTACTCTTATTTATATGTAAAATGAACAACAGAAAAGCATTAGAAGAAATTCAAATGCTGTGAATTACAAACTGGTATAAATACAGTAGAATTAGTTGATAGTGTGAGGTAATGTAGGACCAAGCTTTTCTTAACTACAGTTGTCCTACCGGTCCATAAAACTGACACTGTGTCCTTCTGTAGCTATGCTAACGTAAAGAAATGCAGCAACGAGGGCGCCCTGATGCAGCTGGACTTTCAGCAGTTCCTCATGAAGCTGGAGAAGCTCACAGACCTGCGCCCTATTCCAGACAAAGAGTTTGTGGAAACATACATCAAGGCCTATTACCTCACTGAGAACGATATGGAGCAGTTTATCAAGAACCACAGGGTAAGAGCCTTGAGCCAAGTGAAGCCCTTCAGCAGACTTTATAACAGCTAACAGCTTTTGTGTTTGTCACAGGAATACTCCATGAAGCAGCTGGCCAACCTGGTCAACATCTGCCTGGGCTCACACATCAACAAGAAAGCCCGACAGAAACTCCTGGCTGCTATTGACGACATTGACAGACCCAAGAGATAGACTGAGGATCAGACACCCCCAATAAAATCCAAGCCCATTCACAGGGACTGAAACTCCATACAGAAGGCCTTTATTTTTATTTTTGTTGTGATGTGTTGTGGCAGGAGGTCTCACATCCTGCTGTAACTATTTCTAGCTTGAATGTTACGCCATCATTGAGCTGCATAAGGCCCCCTGTTTAATGCCCATGTCAAGGCAGCTTCTCTTTAACAAGGCATTCTGCAGTTATTCTTTGATGACAAAGTATATCTACATCTGAAGCAAGTCTGTACTCATTAATAAACTAACAGGCAGCTCAGTAAAACACCACTCTTCACACAAACAGTGAGTGTACATGTGTTTTACAGAACAGGCAGGTGTGTTCAGTGTGTGGTATGAGAATGGTCATGCACACGCCTGCGTCCTCACACTTACCTGTTGATTAGATCACTGTAATCCACAAAGAAACACTGCACCTTCCTACAGTAAAAGCTCTCCGTCGCTTGAAGAAAATAAATGCCCCTCATATTATGTAAATTACATTTCTTTTCTTTATTGATGTTAAAAAAACTTAGTTGTAACTGTGTTTGACTTAAGATGAAGAGCGTGACCCTTTCTGACCCAGACACTGGTCTCTTTATCCACTTTAGTCTACATCAGTCTGTGTACTGACATATACCGACTGAATGCAGGATTTCTATGTTCTATTTGTTTTGACTTTAATTATGAAAATATGGCAACAGGCAATATCAGACAACACTTACACCATCCTGCAGTGACTTTCTGAGATTATGAGAAAGAGAGGAGAAGGAGAGGTTTAGTCATTGATGATATCATTTTTATTAGCTATTATAACTCTCATCATCTGTTTTTGAATGAGATGATGTGTTTGCTGTCAAGGAACAATATGTCCATGAAGTCACTCTTCACTCTTTGTATATTTAGTGTGCATTATTTTCCCAGAAAAAAATGCCAATTGAATGTCTTAAATAATGTCTAAATAATTATTTCTTGCTATGTGTCCTTTTATTTTAGGTCTTTTTTGTGGTTATTAATTATTTTGCTTGTAAATTATTTAGTGAAACAAATGCAGATATCTACACAATGTCAAGTAAATGCACTATTGTGATTAATAAGTGTTGGAATTGTACGGTTAATCAATGTGATTTGAACACATTAAACACACTAAGAATTCAAACACTGTTCTTATTGTATATATGGTGCTCGTAAGTTTTAGAATCTTGTATAATTTGTGATATTTATTTTGGGCCATTTTTAAAATAATATGAATTATAACACAACAAAAATTTCTTTCACTAAACGTTAGTGGCTGGGTAAAGCCTGTAGCAGATCAGTCTCCAGAATTCCACCCACACAGTAACATCTGTTATAATACTAAGAGGTCTTGTTTTCACCATCAGCCTTCAGATACAGGCTTGAATCTGAAGCCTGGAAGAAGACTTGACTAACATCGTTTTCTTTCAGATAAAAGGACAGCCAAAGTGTATTGTAAAGGACAGGAAATGTTATTAATGACTTTGTTTCTGTTTTCATAAGAAGTGGAACATGGGTCTGCCAGTCACCAGTTCAAAGGTGACTCAGGACCAGTACCACATCCTGGCACCGTGTCGAAGGACCATAAATTCTGGGAGATAAAGTTGATGGTTCAGCTTTAACCAGAACTTTATTTAGCCATCTTAAGGACACATCTCAGGCCATTCAACACCAACAGGTCACAGACCCCTGGTGCCGCTGTCAAACCGGTCATAACTCTGGAGATAAAAGTTTCTTTGATCAGACCAGAAACCCCTGAACTTCTGATGATCAGACACTGTCCCCTTTTGATTGAATGGACAAAGGACTATGAATTTTCCCTAAAGGACATTTGGTTATTTTAATAAAAGAGTTATTGTGTTAATGTGCTGTTGTTTATACTGTTCTTTTCCATGACGTGGAGTCGTTACAAGATCTCCTCATCCTAGTTTTGTTTGGAGGTTGTGTTTTGTTTTAAGGAAATGTAATGAATATGTTTCAATAATATTCTGAAAAATGCATTCTCTGTATAACTTTGCAGTACAAGTGTTTTGCGTATTTATGAAAAACAGAGAAATTGCGAAGCTAGGAATGTTTTAAAACTTAGTTTAAACATTTAAACTTTAGTTAAACTTCCCAAAGCGATGCCCTTCTCCGTAAGACACACCCCCGTCTCGAAGGTGATAAACTGGCACACAACCAAGCTTCTCCTTTGCTCCCCTTTGCTTCGCTCTGGACCTGCTGTCTTCTGGCGGACCGCCTTGCCTCCGTAACCTATCAAAGTTTTGGGCCTCGCCTAATGAGTAAATTTTCAAGCCTGCAAGCCTTGTTTGCTACGCAAAGTTTTCCTCCCTCAAACAGCTGCCAAAAATGCTTCCTCTAGACCTGCTAACAGACGGAAACCATTTTGGCCCTTTTATTTTTAAAGACCGTGCCTGCTCACGTGTTTGCTCAAATAGAAACGAGCATTCGCCTAAGCAAGTTTAAACCAGTGAAAGCCAACTTCTAAGACTTCCTTTCAGTTTATTTTTAAAGACTTTATTTGTCCCACTATCCAAAAGTCTGCTAAGGGATCAGTCAGTCAACTAGCTTCAACAGACCATTTCGCCTCAACGCTACACCACCACACAGCGACCCGTCTGGAGCGTCATCCACGTTACAAAGCACTTGGCCTTTCGGAACCAGGCAGGACGCGCCAAATTCTGGAGGACACTTTGGACCTTGTTGCAAGGGCCTCCCTGCACCGAACCCAAGACCAGAGTGAGTTTAAAACGTGACACACACAAAGCCTGGCGTCTTAAAAACGTAGTCTGTTAAAGCACTGACTTGGTAGACCAAGCTGCTTCCTTCAAATCCCCTTTGTTAAAGTTCCATAATCTAGATTAATCTAAACATTACTGATTTCACGATACCCTCTGAAAGCAAATGTTTATTTCTGTGTTTATGCCTTGTCGTGTCAATCCTTTCCCTGTTCCCATCCTTTTTATTTATGTTATTCATCATTGTATAATATGGGTGTATAAATAGGGTGCACGTGGCAGAGTGGTTAGCACTCCTGCCTCACAGCAAGAAGGTCGTGAGTTCAAAACCCGGCCGACTCAACCATTCTTGGCGGACTCCAGTCTTTCTGTGAGGAGTCTGCATGTCCTCCGGGTACTCCGGCTTCCTCCCGCTGTCCAAAGACATGCATGTATAGGTTAATTGGCAACTATAAAGTGTCCCTAGTGAATGAAAGTGAGAGTGAATGGTTGTCTGTCAATGTTTGTCTCTATATGTCAGCCCTGCGACTAACTGGCCACTGTCCAGGGTGTACCCCGCCTCAGGCCCAAAGCTGCTGGGATAGGCCTTAATCACCCGCGACCCCTAACGGGACAAAGCAGTAGAAAATGAATGAATGAATCTTTGTATAATCTTTAATAAAATCCAATAAAATACATTAATGTTTCTCTGTTTATATTAAGAATAGATCTCTCACTGTTGTTTGTGTTTACGAGCCAAATGGCAGTGCAGAGTACCCGGAGTCTCTGGGAGGGGTGCTGGAAAGTGTTCCGACCGGGGACTCGTCGTTCTACTGGGGGACTTTAACGCTCACGTGGGCAGCGACAGTGACACCTGGAGGGGCGTGATTGAAAGGAACGGCCCCCCGGATCTGAACCCGAGCGGTGTTCTGTTATTGGACTTATGTGCTAGTCACAGTTTGTCCATAACGAACACCATGTTCAACCATAAGGGTGTCCAACAGTGCACGTGGCACCAGGACACCCTAGCCCAGAGATCGATGATCGACTTTGTAGTTGTTTCATCTGATCTCCGGCCGTATGTCCTGGACACTCAGGTGAAGAGAGGGTGGCGGAACTGCCAACTGATCACCACCTGGTGGTGAGTTCGATCCGACGGCGGGGGAGAAAGCTGGACGGACTCGGCAGGCCCAAACCTACTGTGAGGGTCTTTTGGGAATGTTTGGCAGAGCCCCCTGTCAGAAAGATCTTTAACTCCCACCTCCGGCAGAGCTTCAACCAGATCCTGAGGAAGGTTGGAGACATTGAGTCCGAGTGGCCCATGTTCTCCAACTCCATTGTCGATCCGGCCACTCGAAGCTGTGGCCGTAAAGTCTCCGGTGCCTGTTGTGGCGGCAATCCCTGAACCCGGTGGTGGACACACGGAAGTAAGGGATGCCGTCAAGCTGAAGAAGGAGACCTACCGAGCCTGGTTGGCCTGTGGGACTCCTGAGGCAGCTGATAGGTACCAGCAGGCCAAGCGGACTGCAGACCGGGTGGTTGTGGAGGCTAAAACTCGAGTCTGGGAGGAGTTCGGTGAGGCCATGGAAAGGACTATCGGTCGGCCTCGAAGAAATTCTGGCAATCTGTTCAGCGCCTCAGGAGGGCGGCAGTAGCTCAGTGGGTAGAGCAGTCGTCTTTCAACCGAAAGGTAGGTGGTTCGATTCTCACTCTCCCCAAAGTTCATACTGTCGTTGTGTCCTTGGGCAAGACACTTAACCCACCTTGCCTCCAGTGGCTGTAACACTGTAGAACAATGTAAGTCGCTTTGGATAAAAGCGTCTGCTAAATGAATAAATGTAAATGTAAATGTAAGCAGTGCCCTGCCGACACTGTTTACAGTGGAGGTGGGATTATGCTGACTTCATCTTGGGATATTGTTGGACGGTGGAAGGAATACTTCGAGGATCTCCTCAACCCCACCGACACATCTTCCATTGAGGAAGCAGAGGCCGAGGACTCGGAGGTGTACTCGCCCATCACCCGCGCCGAAGTCACTGAGGTAGTTGGGAAACTCCTCAGTGGCAAGGCACCTGGTGTGGATGAGATGTGCCCTGAGTACCTCAACTCTCTGGATGTTGTAGGGCTGTCTTGGTTAAGGTAGGGCTGTCTTGGCCTTTACGGCATTGCGTGGTGGTCGGGGACAGTACCTCTGGACTGGCAGACTAGGGTGGTGGTCCCTCTTTTCAAGAAGTGGGACCAGAGGGTGTGTTCCAACTAAAGAGGGATCACACTCCTCAGCCTCCCCGGGAAAGTCTATGCCAGGGTACTGGAGAGGAGAATGCGGCCGATAGTTGAACCTCGGATTCAGGAGGAACAATGCGGTTTTCGTTCCGGTGGAACACTGGACCAGCTCTATACCCTCTCCGGGGTGCTGGAGGGTTTATGGGAGTTTGCCCAACCAGTCCACATTTGTTTTGTGGATCTGGAGAAGGCATTCGTCTGTGTCCCTCGTGGCGCCCTGTGGTTCGCATTGCCGGCAGTAAGTCAGACCTGTTCCCAGTGCATGTTGGACTCCGGCAGGGCTGCCCTTTGTCACCGGTCTTGTTCATTATCTTTATGGACAGGATTTCGGCCATGGGTTTGAGGGAGTCTGGTTTGGGGACCACAGGTTCTTGTCTCTGCTTTTTGCAAAAAATGTTGTCTATTTGAAGATCGTATGGGAAAAGGTTTTGCTGGGCCTAAGACAATATACATTTTTTATAGCGCCAAACAACCAGTGTCGGGCCTTTACCAGCAGTCGAGGTTAATGTCTTTGACAATAAGGGTTCGCTGAAGAGGCTTAAAAATTGTCTTTCCTGGATCAACGAGGGCTATCTTTGCTTAGCGTACTCATTTCAAGAATAAGGACTACAAAAATTCGCTTTCGTCTCAGGAATTTGACGTTGTCCAGCAGGAAAGCTTTTCAAAACAAAATCAATGCGCTAAGTCTTTAACAGGCAAAAATTCACATCTGCAGTGTAAAGCAAGGTGGCTAGAAAACTTTAAAGTTACGAAAGTAAAATAAGTAGCGGAGATTTAAGAAGGTGCGCAAGAGGTAAAGCTAAAAGAGAGTAAAACAAGAAGATAAGCACGAGAGGGCAGCACAAGAGAGCGATTTCCGTTGCGGCGGAGCCTTTTGTACAGACGGAAAGGGCATGTTTACACACAGTTTGGTCAAAGGAGTTTCCTAAAGGTCTGAGATTCGGGAATAAAATTCTCTTCATTCCACCAAATAACAGGAATTAAACACATTTAAAACCCATATTGCTTTTGCATTGTAGCATAAAGGCATAGGAAATGTTTTTACGATTTTGTTAATACCAAACACATACACATTATTCGCTGCTTGACCTGAAAAACATACAATAATTCATTTTATTGCACAGCCAGCTGTAAGGATGATGAAGAAATAAGTCTTTTATATCGTTATCATTTAAGATCCTGTAAGGAACTATATGAAGAGTACACATTAACTACAATAGACTTTAATACACACTTTTAATGCACATAACATGAAAATGGTCTTCTGTTTCAGAGTAGAGTCGTTTCTCTGCTCAACCTCAGGAGGGGAGTGTTCGATCATTTTTAGAAGACTAGGATCAAAGAACATTCTTGTTGAGCTGAGGATTCTTATCAATTGATGCTGTATATCAAAAGATTATCGCGTCAGTTTTGGCGCTAGCCAGTCTGGTCTCTGGAAAGATAGCACCTATATTGTCCTTTGAAGTGGTGAAAAACAAAGTTGTTATTTAAATTTCACTCCTTGTTGCTGTCTCTTAAAACAAACAGGGAACATCTGGTGCAGATTAGCAAAGAGTTGCTAATCAGATCTTCTTCGGTTTTCCTCAGTATGAATAAACAATTGAAAAGGTCGGTAAAAGTCAAGGTTGTAAATTTGTAATCCTTTGAAAGGGTGTCGGTTCCTGGTACTGAGGGGTCACTACAGGATTAATGTATATTCTAAATAACTTTATGAGACCAACTGAAAAAGCTGATCACCCTGTGCTACCAGTGAAAAAAAATAATCCAGAGGCTTGTGAGAGTAATAAAGTAAAGTCTAAGTACTTTTATTTTCTTCATTTGTCCAGTGCATGTATTGGTAAGAATGGAATTCACTTCTGTTTTCCAGAAGAATATGCTACATTACTATCTGGAAAGACCATTCTTGTTGAAAGTTGCCAGATAAACTAAGTCCCTCAGTTTGATCCAGTCTTTAACATTATTAGTGGGTGGCTGGCTGTGCCACTGTGATGTCTTGGTCTATTAAATCATCCACCCTATTGCCCTGATCCAGCAAGCCACATCATCCATCTGATAATAAAAGACTGTGTCATCCAGCCTGTGGAGGAACGACTGGAAGTTATGTGGATGTCAAGCTATTAAAACAAAAAAAGGTACAACAGCAATGTCTGGACTTTAAAAAAAAAGAAGGCAAAACCCCTTATTCCATGAATTGCAAAGACTTGGGGAATTCTCTTCAAATGCCTCACCAATCGTTGCACCTACATAGACCTCCATTCCAGTTTTGACACTGACAGCTTTCTTCTTCTTTTTGTTGGTTTATAGCAAGACACGGTATTTCAATTGACATCATTTCAGATCAAGGAGCAAACTTTGTTGGAGGACAAAGAAAGATTCCCTTCAGGAACAACTGGCATGCTTTAAAGTCCACTTCTTGAAGAATCCCCCACATGCCCCACACTTTGGGAACAAGAAGTAAGAGCAATTAAACTGCCTTACAGGTCATCTTGGGTGACCAATCTGTTACTGAAGAAGTTATAAGAACTGTTCTTAGGTAGAAGAAATTCTAAATTTAAAGGCCCTTAGCAATTTATCTTCTTCTTCTTCTTCTATCTTCTATTGATTCTTCTTCTCATCACGGCGGCTTGAGGCCACACTTCCCATGAGGTTTTTACTGACACATAGCATCTGGGAAACCAAAGATGGTGGCATAGTCATTTACTTGCTAATAAGTTTTGGACGAGTTTCATTAAACACTACTTACCCACCCTCCAGTCACAACAAAAGTGGAAAGTAGACCAACCAAACCTTACCTTGAACACTGTTGTGATGGTAGTGGACCCTCAACTCCCTCGTGCATCTTGGTCTGTTGGAGCGGTTACAAAATTACTTATAAGCTCTGATGGTCGAGTCAGAGTAGCTGAGGTGAAGATTAGGAAAAGGACATACATACGCCTTGCCCTTTTAGTAGAATTGTGAGCCTTACTAAGTTTCTGGATAAGAAATAATTCCAGGATGGACGGAGGGATTTTCTGTATGGCATATTTGATCCCCATATTTTCCCCTTGTTTCCTTTGGCCCTCCCATTGCCCTGCTTTGGGCCCTCCTCAGGGCCTTACCTTCCTCGAGTAACTCCACCCCTGAAACAATAGTTAGAGCTCCAGCTCATTTAATGTAATATTTTTATGTGATGTGTTTGTTTTTGTGTACTTAGGTACTTATTCGCTTCTGATAGGTTTATGTTACTTATCTTAGGATTTATAGTTATGCATGGATAAGAATATGGTATGATAACATAGAAACATAGGAATGTAAATGAGAAAACATGATGTCAGAATGTATGGTATAAATCATGATAAGTTTGTTGTGCACATTCACAGAGGGAACATTTAGTAGACAGCACAGAAACACGGTGTCTGGAGTTCCAAGTTACAAAGGAAGAAGAGGCCGATGAGGAGGGGGGTCCTCAAAAGCCCTAACGAAATAGACATAATTAAACTGTCATGTATAAAAGCTTGGATCTACTGTACAATATTTAGAAGAGCTGGGTGATAGTCTACTCGAGTCATTATTGTGTTGGTTGGGAAGCAATAAAGACTTTATGGCATTGGACTGGTTGCGTGGTTGTGCATTATTCCATATGATTGTGCCAAAGACTGAGAGTTCAGTTTTAGACATGACATTTGGCGAGCCTGAGCTAGGAGAGGGTCTGAGAACGAGTGGTTCTTTTTCTGTTTGACCACCCAGAGGAAGCATCCCAGGCGCAGAGACCAGAGAGGGTGAGCATACCTTTTTATTATTTGTTACGGTCAGATGTCGGGTGCAGATTGGGGGTAACAGATAGGAAGAGTTAAAATACTCACCTCAAAAGAACCAAGATTAGTGGAAAAGAAGTAAAAGGCTTAAAGAGCCATAAAAGTGTTTGGGGTTGAGGACCTTATTAGGGCTAATAAAAATAGACACGTGTGTGTAAACAGAAAGAACCACACTGGTGCAGTTTAAAGAAAAGGGATATATGCCCCTAAATTACATGAATATGCATATATAGGCTACAACATCGCAAAAACATTGCTCATACTCCAAGGAAGAAATTAAAAAAGTATTTCTATCCAGAGGTATAATCTAAATATGGTGTAGACTGTAACTCTAGGAGGAATTTAGCGCACAAACGGAAAATTGCGAGGAACTAAAAGCTATTTCTTTCCATAGATTATAGTCAAAAAAGCACTGGTTATATCCTCCGGAGGACATTTAGGTAAAAGTAGAAACAGTTGAATTCTTCTCACGGAAGAATACAGAGACGTTCGACAAAACAGAACCTGGTAAAGCGTGCAGGGTTCTGAGGGAACGAGGCCTGAATAGAAGAAAGAAAAATATTCTTCAGAAGGGAAAACTAAGTTCATGCTATTTTCCGGATGAACTTAAGTATAGAGACGAAAACAAAATAAAAAAAGGAGTAATAAACAAAAATCAATAATATAAAATGGAGAAAAATTTAGATAAAGGCCTTAGATAAAGGGATTGAAACAACGGGGTTGGCTGCCGAATTAACAAGTTTAATATGTACCTTAGCGGGAAGGCAAATTGTTATAAGTTCCTTTTAACTTAAAAAAAAATCAGCTGGGTGCTGAAATAAGTAATCAGATGATTGTTTAAGCGACACAAGTGTTCAGTAATTTCTGGAAAGAAAAGCTGAACGAGTTGCCAGAGAGCAACTGTGTGCCGCGGCGTATGGACTATAGTCGAGTGTGTGTACATGGAACCCAGGGAAGAAGTAAAAGTTAACAAGAGTTTTAAAAGGGATAGAAAATTGGTAATAACAACTAAAACGAAAACATTAAAATGAATTTAAACGGAAATAAAAGCAAATTAGAAGTAAATATAGGAGAAAGTTAACAAAAGTGCTGGGAGCTTGATGTTAATAAAGTTAAATTGAGCTAGAGAAGATGGAGAAAATCTATTAAAAGGATAATAAAAAATAATAGAATAAGTAAAAGAAGATAAAAAACAAAACTTTAAATAAAATTAAGGAGAGAAAGCCAACGGCAAAAAAATTTGAATAATAATTAGGAGAAATCATGCGTTAAATTCAACAATAAAGAGAAGATTAAAGTAAAACAAATGGATTTTGATAAAGAAATAATTAGGAAAATATAAAATACAAATAGAGTAAGTATTAGAGGTTTTCGCCAAATAAAATAGATAAACAAGAACGAGTAAAAAATTAGCTGTAAGTAAAACTCTATCTAAAACGCTGTGCAGAGAATTGTTAACAAAGGAATTGTGGTCACAAAGAAAGTTTGAATTATCTCGAAAAAGGTTAAGCTGAGGTGCAATCTGGAAGCATTTCAATTCCCAAATTCACAGCTTGACATCGCCACTGTTGAGAAAACACTGTGGAGAAAAGGAAGGCTCAAGAACTGTTAGACGTCTTGAGAGGGAAAAGAACACTAATATCCTACAAATAATTAGTAAAAGTGGGAATAATTTAAGGAAATTTGTATTACTAAAAAGAATTTGAAAAGAATAAAATACTCTTATCCTCACGCTGTGTCAGAATGGGAGCTAATACCACAAAAGTTGTTGCTACTCTGACTCCATTGGAAACATTTATTGGACAAAAACCTTTGGAAGAAAAATGCCATGAAAAAATTAGGAAAAACTTTTATCACCGAAACAATACGGCCGAAACGCGTTGTGATGACGCAAGCGTAAACGGCAAACAGAAACAGCAACCTGCACGTGCTTGTCTGAAGCAACATGGACGATTCCCACTCTCCCCACAGTTCATACTGTCGTTGTGTCCTTGGGCAAGACACTTAACCCACCTTGCCTCCAGTGTCTGTAACACTGGTAATTACTGTAGAACAATGTAAGTCGCTTTGGATAAAAGCGTCAGCTAAATGAATAAATGTAAATGTAAATGTCATCAGCTATATGGTTATCTGTCTGAAGTCTCCATCCCCAGAAGTGATATCCCTCTTGCCTACTAGAGAAGTTTATTGTTTTTATTTTTATTTATTTTTTTATATATAGCTTTTTTGCACTTGACCTAAATACACTTATTACACTTAGTAATTTAAAAACCTATCTGCAGGC
The DNA here is from genome assembly GCA_024349245.1 of Neodontobutis hainanensis. Taxonomy (NCBI): domain Eukaryota; kingdom Metazoa; phylum Chordata; class Actinopteri; order Gobiiformes; family Odontobutidae; genus Neodontobutis; species Neodontobutis hainanensis. The sequence goes on along the minus strand of JALDNG010001961.1, from coordinate 24,552 downwards.
TAGTAGGCCTGTACATTATTATTTAATGTACACTTGAGTGGGATCAAATTAAACATTTTAGTTTAATAATTTTATTTAATACTGTGCATTGTTGTGCAATGTGCCAAGTAAAAAGTTTCATAATTTGTAATTGATTTATTTTTTAATCTTTAATATTAATTTATGCAATTGCAATGCATTGATTTTAGTTAAGTTAGTACACAGTCATAGCCATAAATGCAATGGTACTAATAATTGGCATAATTTCTTTCGGTGTTTCGTTTTTCGGCCATGATTTCCCTATTTTTGGTTTTGGTCAAGCATTTTCATTTCGGTGCATCCCTAGAAAAAAATGGCATAAAATAAGGTGTAGTACCTTACTATGGCCCCTTACGGGTAGTTTTGATTTACTGCATTGTAATGAAATTGAAATTAACATCAGACATTACAAGGCGAAGGATAATAGTGACAAGCGAGAAGGGAAGTGCGCTAAAGAGAGGGAAGCGTTAGCATAGTTTAAAACAGAGGCAAAGAAAAAAATTATTCATGAAAAGAAAATACAATCATCTGAAACATTTAAAACTGTTTTAAGCTTTGCGCCGAACCTACAGCTTCTCCACTTTATGACAAAATTGCTGGACAATATCCAATGAAAGAAATATCTGAGAAGATCAATGGTAAAATATTTTGGAAATTTAAACTAGCTTTAACTTAACCAAGACGGGTAACTCTAGGCAGAGGCCATGACAGTGACTCCAGCAGCATCTCTCCCTTGGAAGAGAGCACCTCCTATCTGAGCAATAAGGGAGAGAATTATGCAAATGCCCACTCTCATTGTAAAAAGCCATAAGACACTTGTAATACTAAGAGCATTAAAAGAAAAGAATCTGAAAGATTGGACAAGCCAAAAGAAAGTCATTCTTGACAAGATAGACATGACTATAAACAATCTTCCATCCATCCATCCATCTTCTACCGCTTATCCGGGGCTGGGTCACGGGGGCAGCAGTCTAAGCAGAGAAGCCCAGACTTCCCACTCCCCAGACACTTCCTCCAGCTCTTCCGGGGGGATACCGAGGCGTTCCCAGGCCAGCCGAGAGACATAGTCCCTCCAGCGTGTCCTAGGTCTTCCCCGGGGTCTCCTCCCAGTGCGACATGCCCGGAACATCTCCTAGGGAGGGGTCCGGGAGACATCAAAACAGATGCCCGAGCCACCTCAGCTGGCTCCTCTCGATGTGAAGGAGCAGCGGCTCTACTTTGAGCTCCTCCCGAGTGACCGAGCTCCTCACCTTATCTCTAAGAGCGCCCCACCACTCTGCGGAGAAAGCTCATTTTGGCCGCCTGTATCCGGGATCTTGTTCTTTCGGTCATGACCCAAACTTCATGACCATAGGTATAAACAATCTTGAGTCAGAAAAAATAAGTGACACAGAGTGTCCATCGAAATCCCTGTTCAGTTTTCAAAAGAGATGGAGGGATGAAACAGGTAGTGCCTGGAACCTAAACAAAACCACACAAAGCTTGTTCAAAGTAATGGTTTAAAAAGCAATGCCTCCTGAAGTTCAAATTAAGCTGGACTCAGTTGTAGGATTAATGAAGATGGAGTGGGGTCTGTTCGCTGAGCATGTTATACATCATGTGGAGACATGTAGAAGAGAGAAGAAGAGGAAGACAAAGCTAATAAGACTTTGGTGAATAAGCTAACAACAGCTGCAAGTGAATAAGTTGAATAATATAAATTAAAATGAAAAAGTAAGAGTGCAAGCCCCTTTTGTGACATCAGAAAATTATCAACAGCAAGAACCATTACAACAGCAGATGCAACAACTGCAGCCTCAGATGCAACCATGTCCAGTCACAGCCAGGGATATGAATAACTCTTTTCTGTTTCAGCCTCCCCTACCAGGACAAATGGCACCACCACAAGCCAATTGGACTCAGGTTTGCGCACCATGGGCTTATAGAGGAATGTCAACACCGAGGGGTGGATACGGAGGAAGAGGCAGGCCTATTCAACGTCCTGTGAGTACTGACTACACCTCAGCAGGCAGGGCATTAATCTCAAGATTCAGGCAAATACCTGAAGGGTGCGGGCAGATGGGACACATTCAAAGGGAGTGTCCAAATGGCCCCATGACGTTAGCCTGGCTCCGCCCTCCTACGTACTTCTGCTCAATTTCATTTCGCTTTAGTACTTAGTCTGGGATCGCTGTATATTCTTAGGTTTCCAGAAATCAATTTTTTGTAGGACCAATCAGCGAACAGAGGGAGTGACTTGTTGTTTCCGGTCGGTTTCGCATGACATACGCACGACCACACGTTAGGCTATGGCAGATCCTGAGTGACTCTGGGCAGATCCAATAGTTTTAAACTTCAACAGAGTTCCGCATACAAGGAAGTAAACGCTTGTCAATGGAGGCGAGGCCAGACTCTCTGTACAAATGAAATGTCGAGTCTGGTAGAACCAGGCTACCATGACGTGGTCAGGCAGAACTTACTAGTGGTGCCCGGAGAAAAAGAGGAGAAAATAGTTCCAGTGGTGTCTACTCATGGTTGTGTTATGGAAATTGTACATCTCCAGTAATATTGTATACTATGCTCTCACTCCTACTCCAGTTCATATGCTTATCCACATACAAGTATGACTTAATGTCTTTAGCTATATCTCCTATTTGGCGCCAGACAATACAACAATACAAAGACATGACTTTGCACTACATCTAATCATTGTCCAGGGACACTCTGTCCTGTACACACATCTATGACTGACACATCAGTTCAATACACGTCCATCCACAACCCTGGAGCTGAGAGGCTGGCATAATGTAAACCTAATAAGCTTCATGTATTGTTTACATCTTTAAGCAAAACCTTCCGCGTACCATTGTTACCAGGTGTCTGTTTTGTTTCTCTTTGCAAAGATTAAACCTGTCTATTATTTTCAAATTATATACCGTCTCCATCGTCTGCTCATTTAATCTGTAAAGTAAAATTCTGTTAACAGGTTGATACAGGAGCATCCTATTTTTGTATTGGAAAAGAAGGAAGAGATATACAATTATCAGACACCAATGTAAAAACAGTGGGACTCTCCAGCAAAACACAAGTTATTCCTCTCACAAAGAAAGTACAACTGACTGTAGCAAGAAGGACATTAAGGACGTCATTATTATATTCTAAAACTACCCCAATTAATATCATAGGAATGGAAGTTTTGTGTGTGCTTAAAGCTAATATTACATGCACACATAGAGGTCTCCAGGTGGATTTCCCAGATAATACGTAGAGTAAAATGATGTCTGCCACGGCTGCGATTGACATAAGAATACAACCTGTTGTGTATTATTTGAGATGGCCAGAAGACTTGGAACTTGAACAAAATTTGTTAAAATGGAAAATCTGGATTGAGAGACAATTTAAGACCTTACGTGTGCCACGAACACTGTTACATTGTACAGTGATGTACAGTAAAAATCAAGACAATACGGATTACGAAGACAGTTGATAAAAGCACATGAATGGCAAAAACATTTGTGTCATAAGTCACAACATATAGGTCAGCAGGCAAGGAGCTGTAGCTGTGCGCTTATTACCCAACTTGAATCTTGGTTTCTGTATATGTATACATAGTATTTTAAAATAAAAATAATGGCTTGTGACATAGTCCAAGTTGAAAGGGTAATTGTAGATAGAAACATGTGTTGTCAGAGAGACAGAATGCTTTATTAGAACAAGTACCAGCTGAAGTCTTGTCTAAAAGCAAGACAGATGTAGGATTGGTCAAATCATTGCCTCCAATACAAATACGCCTTAAACCGGGGAGTATAGTGCCAAATAAGAAACAAGTTATTTGGCAGTAGAGAATTAGGCCAATCATTGAAGGGTTAATAAATGCGGGAGTATTAGTGGAATTAAAAAGGTCCTTGTAATACACCTATTTTTTCCATAAAGAAACCAAATGCAAAGGATTATAGGTTGGTGCATGACTTAAGAGCCATTAATGCAATTGAGGATGAAAGACCTATATTTCCAGATCCATGTCTGATTTTGTCTAATATTCCAGCTGAGTCAGAGTGGTTTACAGTTATTGATTTATGTTCTGCATTCTTCAGTATTCCTCTGCATCCTGACTCACGTTATTTGTTTTGTATCACCTTTTATGACCGTGACAGGAAAAAAAGGAGCCTGTCCTACAGCCGACTCCCCCAAGGCCTAAAGTTATCGCCATCAAAGTTCAATCAGGCACTGACTCATGATCTACAGAATCTGAATGTTGTGAGAGAGTACAGAGTACAGTAATCCATTATGTAGATGATCTGCTTATATGTAGTCCTAATCAGGAACAATGTGAAAAAGATTCTATCACTGTGCTGCAAACCTTAACACATGGTGGACATAAAGTTAGTAAAGAAGAATTACAATACAAAAGACACGAAAGCCTGATACAAAGTCCACTGCTAGGTTTCTGTGTAACAAAGTCTTTCCTAAATTTGGCATATCCAAGCGATTACCCAGCGATAATGGAACTGCTTTTGCATCAGCAGTGATGCGTTGGCAATGGCAAAGCTTGCCGTCAAGCAAAAGTTTGGCTGTGTATATCACCCAAGGGGAAATTGGCCAAGATAATAGCAGATAGCCAGTATAAAATTAGCGTTAGCCCTGATGTGTATGAGGTCACAGGCCAATAGAATAACATATCTAACGCCGCATGAGGTGTTGACAGGAGACCATTCCTGTACCGAACTATAATGGGCTGCATAATCACTGTGAATTATGAGACAGAAAAATGGCATGAATCAGGATATTATGGATGGAGAATGAAGTTTTTACTCATGACTATAGCAATAGTTTAAACAATAATAGGACTGGATAATAATATAATAAACAACACCAAATTTGAACAAAGGAGATGTGCACTTGCTTTAAGTTTGCATGCAGCGGAAGCAGAGGAGTTGCCACTAGGAAACCATTTAAATGTAACTTACGCAAGGTCAAATATGATGAATCAAACTTGGTTCTTTGGACCAAATGGAATAATTATTGAATGGGAGAATCAGAATACAGGCAGTGCAGGAAAGAAGGGGCGTTCTTGTTAGAAATTGAATGTACAAAGGGTCAATGTACGAATGTAAAGGTGAATAGTATAATAAATAAGGAAGAAGCTATGAAATTAGTAAAAATTCAAATAGAGCATAGAGGAAAAAAGGAGCTTAATACATTACATCAAAATAAAGAGATGAGGAGAGTTGTCCAGAAGAACAACAATTTATTTTATCAATGGATGAAATTTTCAGCTACACAAAAGGGTTGTATTACATGTTAAAATTCTAAAAGATTGACAAAAATACGTCCAATTCCAGGGGTTAATACGGGTGCTTGCGAGTCAAAGGGAAATAGTTTTGCTATGTGTACAGTAGAGTTAGCAAGTAGCGTAAGGGGAAGTTGATTTAACTATATGTCCAAGAACAATCAAATCTGAAATAGAGGCATGGGTACCTCCTGTTTTGGATATGTCTGAAGAAATAATACATCCATTTTGTATTGCTAGAGGCAATTCACTCAGAGCAGCTATGTGGGTAAATTCATCTTTGGATGATATAATTAAGTGCGAATATCAAACGTTACCAGCACGTTATAGACCAGGTTATGCTCGTGAGGCTAGATTGTACATGTGTAAAGAGCTGCTATTCAGTGTGAACAGGTTATTGAAGATGGGAGATATTTAAGGGTGATACATAATAAAAGATTCATTACGCAATATGGAATGCCTATGTTAACAAGAGAAACACAGCCTTTGGCAGACATATTTTGGTTATGCGATGACGTAAATAATGTTAGAGTTACGTTAACTAAGAATTGGGAAGGTATTTGTGCACCAATTATGCTGACAAGTCATGTAGTGGTAATAGAGCTCAATAAAAACATAAGCAACGTTAGACAGGCCAGAAGTACAGACGGAAAATGGAAGAAATACGCAGACATTATTATTTTATGGAATCAGCAGCCCAGTGGCATTCCAGAGAAACACAAAGCAATTTCTGAGGCTTGGATTGTTTCTGGGGAGACATTTGGGTGAATCCTGTGGAGAGGACAGGCCACTGCCACTGCGGCGCTGCACGCAACTGCAGGTGGATTAAAACTACTTATGGTACAACCAACAGAGGTTTATAAATTGGACAATAGATGCCATTGAAGGAATAGGTCAGCAATTGCATGCCACGTTACTCATGGCGATACAGAATAGATTTGTTTTGGATGGGATGTTAGCTGAAGAGCAAGAATTCTGTCAGTTAATTGACGGAGAATGCTGTACTGCTATTCCTATGCACACATCTGATGAAGGGAGCCTTACAAATGCTTTGAAATTTAAAAAAAAAAAAAAAAAAAGCGATTAAGGGTTAGCATGTGTTAGGTTCTAATTGGAATACGAGGCCAAAGGGTTTAGAGGAGTTTACAAAATGGTCAGTTGACACGGCCGAAGTTATTTTAAGTCATAGTGTTAGCAGTTGCAGGGGTTATATTAAGATTAGTGGTTGTTTTGAGTTGTGCGTTGCATTTTACTAAACTAATAGTCAGTCGAGCTATATTCCAGACAGTTTCCTATATATGCGCAAGACGAGTTACAACTATGTCACCTGGATGAGGAAGAACAGGTGTGTGAAGATATGTATAACCTGACGGAATATTTGGAGGATTAATTATGTTTAGGAAAAGGAAGCAGAGAGGACAGAAAAAAGGTTTATAATCTCAACAGTTTAATGAAGAATTACAAAGTGTATTAAATGTAATACCTAATGGGCCAATTTTAGTTAACCACACAAAAACATATATACAATATCATGCTGTCTCGGTGCAATCCTGAGGTTATCCATTGCCTACATCTCCAGTGGAAATATGTATAGAGAATACATTGTAGGAAATGGCAAAAATATATTTTTAATTTGCCGTTAGAATTAGTTGTAGAAAAGCATGAGGTTTATTTGATGTACAGATATGATATGGTTAACACTGCTGCAGGTTTATGCACTCCTCACTAAGACCAAAACAGAAACAGTGACGGTAAAATTAGGACTGGACATTTTATTTACTACAAATAGGCAGTTGAAAAGTAACGGTAAAAGTAACGGTAAAAAACGTCAATGGACTTTGAGAAGAAATATGGAGCATATATGGATGTACTGAGGATATTAATAGGAGGCCAGCTACGAAATGCTTACGAGACTATGCTGCTGAACAGGATTCTTTATGCGAGATGTTAACTTTGTAACTTTTGCAGAGGAAAATGTCTTACCAATCAGGACCTGAGGAAAGTGAAACTGGGCGGACCAATGGACTACTGTTTGAGGACAAGCCTTTGAACTCCCCAGCTACATCAGGGTATTCCCTGACATCACCGGAATAACATTCCCAGAGAAACGATGGGGATGGTGGATCTTGCTATTCATGCAACAGGGAACTTGTTGAACAGGGTGAAGAAAGTGGTGGAGATCGTGTTCACCAACCATGGGGTTTGACTGGCTCAGAGGAATTCTTGAGGAGGACGAGAGGCTTAGTGGTCTGGAAGGCAAACTGCAGTGGTAAACCCAGTGAGCAGGACGTCGAGGCAAGGCAAGGTAGGCAATTTTATTTATATAGCACAATTCATACACTGGGTAACTCAAAGTGCTTTACAGATTTAAAAGACAATTTACAAGACATCACATTACAAGACAATTTGCAGATTAAAAAAAAAACACTTTAACTTGTAGTGTAGGTGGAGCTAAAAAGGAAGGTTTTTAACCTCCCCTTGAACATTGTTAAAGTTGAGGCTTGTTCTACTTCACCTGGGAGGCTGTTCCAGGTTTTTGCTGCTTCACCCTGTTTAGTTCTAACTCTGGGCACGAGCAGAATGCCTGTCCCAGATCTTCTCAGAGTCCGAGGAGGCTCATAAGCTACTAGAATTTCAGAAATATATTCTGGTGCTAAACCATTTAGAGACTTGTAAACCAGCAGTTCTGTTTTAAAGTCTATTCTCTGAGCAACAGGAAGCCAGTGCAGAGATTTTAAAACTGGAGTGATGTGGTTGTACTTCCTGGTGTTAGTTAGAACCCGAGCAGCAGTGTTCTGAATAAGCTGCAGCTGTCTTAACCCTCGTTTTGAGAGACCAGTGAGCAGGCCGTTACAGTAATCTAATCTGCCGGAGATAAAAGCATGAATAAGTCTCTCTAAATCTGGGTGAGACATTATCCCTTTGAGTCTGGAAATGTTTTTAAGGTGATAAAATGCAGATGATGTAACTGACTTAATGTGACTCTGGAAATTTAAGTCTGAGTCCATGATGACTCCTATATTTCTAACCTGGTTTTTAGATTTTAGAGAAAGAGACTCGAGGTGACTGCTGACACTTTCTTTTTGTTTCTGTGGCCCAAAGGTGATTAATCAGTCTTGTCTCTGTTCAGTTGGAGAAAATTATTTTGCATCCACACATCAATCTGTTTGATGCAGTGACACAGTGAATGGATTGGTCCATTTTCACCTGCTGTGAGTGAAATGTAAATCTGAGTGTCATCTGCATAATTATGGTATGGTACAGCTGTGTATTAACTGGCCTAAAGGAAGCATGTAGAGATTGAATAATAGAGGTCCCAAGAAAGACCCCAAGTGGAACCCCACATGTCAGGGCCATTTGATCTGATTACTGACAGTTACCAACCGAAACAAAGTACTTCCTGTCTTCAAGATAGGACTGAAAGCATTTAAGAGCAGTTCCAGTGATAGCTAGCCATTCCTCTAATCTTTGTGACAGGATTTCATAGTCCACTGTATCAAACGCATCACTCAAGTCTAACAGAACTAAGACGGAGACTTTGCACCCGTCAGTTGTTAAGTAATAGAAAGTCATTACGTTGCTGATATACAACTTTTTCAATGACTTTCCCTAAAAATGGCAGGTTTGATATAGGACAATAGTTGTTGAGCACTGTAGCATCAAGACTGCTCTTCTTTAGAAGAGGCTTGATGACAGCAGTTTTTAAAGGCCCTTGTAAAATGTTCCAGACTGTAAGGAATTATTGACTAGATCAGATCATAAAATTGTAAACCTCAGTTGTAGTTTTTCAATATCTATACTGCCTCTGAAGAAACGGTTGACTTATCGTAAAATCAATTCTGTTAATCCATTTTCTTTCTCTGATTCAATAAGGGCTTCTACCTTGTCCAAATGTCTACTATCCAACTGTCCTTCAGAAATCTGTTGTATATACAATAATGCTTTGTCTCAAATACTTGAGATGCATGTTTCCGTAAAAACTAGTCTGGTTCCATCTACTCGTGCTGCACCCTGGTTTACTCCTGAACTACTGAACGATAAAAACTGAGGACGCTGCCTAGAAAGGCTATACAGGAAAACTGGGCTTATTGTACACTCCTTGGCGTTTAAAGAACACTGGCACAAGTACCGTACTGCCCTGAACCATGCAAAATCCTCCTATTTTACCTCTACCATTAGGAATTCCAAGTGCAGGCCCAAATCGCTCTTTGCTATGGTTAGCAGACTCACAAATCCACCACAACTTGCTATGTCGGGTTCTGTGGGGCTTGTAAATAGTTTTTCAAAATTCTTCTCTGACAAATTACAGTCAATCACTGCATCCATTGCAAAAAACACTCCTCATGCACCTGATTCAGATTTTCACTTAATGTTTGCTGATTCAGCTCATTCTACAAACCCTCTCTCTGCTTTCACTCTAACTACTCAAAGTGCCATAAGCGATTTAATTGCAAAGTTAAATTCCACATCCTGCTAACTTGATCCTACACCTACTGTTTTGCTTAAGCTGTGTGTCCCTGAGGTTGCACCCTTCATAACACATATGATCAATTGTAGTTTGTCGTCCAGCGTTGTTCCAGCAGATCGAAAAATGGCTGCGGTGACGCTGATTCTTAAAAAAACAGGCCTAGACCACCTAAACATGGACAATTACAGACCAATATCCAACTTACCATTCATAAGCAAAGTCCTTGAAAGGGTTGTTGCTTCACAATTGCAGTCATATTTGGATACAAATGGCCTTTTTGAACCTTTTCAGTCTGGTTTCCGTCCAGACACACAGCACTGAAACGGCTCTCCTCCCGGTGGTTAATGACATTCTTCTGTCCATGGATGCAGGGCTGACAAACATCTTGCTGCTTCTTGATTTAAGCGGTGCTTTTGACACAGTCTGCCATAAATTAATGATTTCTAGGCTCTCTGACATTGGCATCACTGTTTCTGCACTTTCCTGGCTCATATCCTACATTAGCGACAGAAAGTATTATATCACTAAACAAGGGTTTAGATCTGCTACTGCTCCACTCACACAGGGTGTCCCTCAAGGTTCGGTCTGTTATCCATTCCACGTTTCCGTCTGTCTACTGCTGGTGGAAGGTCATTTAGTCTAAATGCTCCTCAACTATGGAGCAGCGTTGCTTCTTACTCTACAAAACATCTCATCTGTGGGTGCATTTAAGTCCCAGTTAAAAACATATCTATTCAACAAGCATTTTGGGTAATTGCAACTATTTGTCTTATGTGATATATGTGTATATCTAGATGTATATGTAAGTGTTTGTTTGTACTGTATTTGTTTGTACTGTATTTAAGGTTGTGAAATGTAAAGCAACCTTGAGCTATGGAAAGGCGCTATATAAATAAAACTTCTTCTTCTTCTTCTTCTTAAATCAGTGAGCTGTTGTAACAAACTGCTTAGTACTGATTTTAGAAATCTAGTGGTAAAACATTGATGCAGCAGGTGGATGAACTCAGGCTCATTAATGGGTGTAAAATGTGTTAACCTAACCAAAGGTCTTCTAAGGTGGCTGAGGTGTTGTTGTATGCCCTTTGGACTGTATCGCATGTTTAATGCCTTGAACCTTGTTGAAAAACAACACAAACTCTTTGCATTTAGTGGTGGAAACTAATTCTGGAGGAAATGGAAATGGAGGGTTTGTTAATCTGTTCATTGTAGCAAACAGGGCACGTGAGTTGTTACTGCTGTTGTTGATGATCTCTGAGAAGAATATTTCTCTTGCTTTTTGCAAAGTTTGATTGAAATCATGCAAATTTCATTTGTATACCTCATAATGAATTAAGAGTTTAATTTCGCCATTTTCTTTTAGCCTTCTGCCTCTTCCTCAGCACTTTAACTTTAACTTTAACAGGAGCAATGGTGTCCATAACATTTAAAACACCTAAAGTATATGAAAATCATTAATGTGCCTCTTCTGAACAACAGTAAGTCCAGCTGCAACGTTTGGAATTATGGACAGATGGAAAAGACAACATCAATTACAGTCAGGTCCAGAGTGTGACCTCTGTTATGGGTCCGCTCATTAACATGCTGACAAAGATCAATAGTATTAAGAGAACAATAGAAAGTCTTTTGGGGGTCCATGGCAGTGGTGTAGGTGTTGAAGATGGTACAGTCAGAGGAGGATACTTGGCTGGTGAGGCAAAAGTGCTTTTTTCATTTGGTGGCTGATGGCTTCTCAAAGGACCCTTTCTTCCTTCATTTAGGTGTCTCAGGGAGTGCAGGAGATTATCAGTTAGCCTTCTGACACCTCCTGTTTAGGTGTGGGCCCTCTTCTTTGAACAGGTTGTCACATTGCCAAAACAAGTTAAAGTTATCAATTAAGTGTACTCCTATTGTTTCACAGGCCTTATACAGCCATGTATTTAATGCAAGCAACCGACTGAATTTATTGATCCACCTGTCAATGTTTAGTAGTGGTCCACTGATAAAAGATTGCACTTCCAGGCTTTCAAGTTTATCTAAAATCCTTTTTTTAAACATCTGATTCCACACTTCCTGGTATCAACTGCACCCACTTGTAACATCAGCTGTTTGCTCCCTGTGTGTTTGGACATGACTTGGGGGAGGAGTGCTGTTATATCAGTGACCATGACACTTGGATAGCTGCATGTAAAAAATAAAATAAAATCTACTGCTGTTTGTGTCTGATAGATATCTCCAACCAGCAGGTTGTCACTGTCCTTCACTTTTGGCATATATTCTCTGTCTCTATTTTATTGGAGTAGAGTTGTATTCAGTTTAGTAAAATGAAACACAGCAAACACTTGTTGCATGTCTAATTGTTACTTTGACTTTTAGCTACATGTAGTTATTCCCAGTTGTGAATCACTTGCTAGGACGTCCTTTGCTCGCTTGTGAAATATAAAAAAGCTGAGCTTACCCCTTGGTTAATTCTGCAATAATTCATTTATGTGCCCCAAGTAGTTTTTAAGAAGCTGTGAATAGACGTCCAGTGACATCCTTTACACATCCAGTCAAGCGAGACTCATTGTAAAAAAAAAAAAAGTAGATTCATCTTTATGATATACACAGTTTTTATTTACTTTATCTTAATTAAATAAAATATAATAAATCATTGTGTTATTGCGAAGCCACTGCATTTTAGTCATTATTTCATCCTGTTTTATGTATTCGTTATCGTTTTATGGAATGTATGCATATACAGTGAGTTAACCTGTAAGTCAACCCATAAAACAGATTTATTTCCAGTCACCATTTAGGTCTGAGTTGAATGTAGATTGCCAAAACGGATGCTGGCAAGATGTAGTGACAAAAGATAAAGTCTTGTCCTAATATCTTCTTCATGCATCTCGTGGGGGGAGGGGTTTGCTACCCTTCTACCCCTAAGAGTCATACCGAATTTTTTACGTTTTTGTTTCGTTTCATCAAAATCTGCTTTTTCATATGCTTGTTTTAAAAGTTTCTCTGCCAGTTTTACTCTTTTGTTGTCATGGCTATCTTAATGGAACTGACTTCTTCTCGGTTTATTTTGACTCTTAGGATCCTTTTCTTTTAATGCCTTTAATATCAGAAATGTCTTTTGACATTTTACAATGAGAGTGGGCCTTTGTATAATCTTCCTCCTTATCGCTCTGATTGGGCGCTGTTTCTGGAGGGAGACACTCCTGGAGTCGCTGTCATAGCCTCACCCTAATGTTCCTCTAGAATTTTCCGCTTATTTCTCCATCCAGTTTTTTCAGACAGTTTTTAATTGTCCAGCAATTTTGGTGTATAGTGGAGTAGCAGTCGGTTTGGCACAAGGCTTATAAAATATTTTTGACCCCATTTCATCTGGTTGCACTTTTTTGCATCGATGTATCTTTTCCTCGCCTCGTGTCTGGTACTGGAGTCAGAACATCTTCAATTTCAATTATTTTACCCCCCATCCTGACGCCGCTGAAGAATAAGAATTCCTTTTCCCTCTTTTCATTATTTTCTATTAATACAAAGATTTCATTAAATAATTATTCACACTTTTTCCATCTTGCAAATACCAGTTTTCACTCCCTTTTATAGTTTTTTGTAACTTTTAAATGCTCACAAGTCTCCCGTCCTCCCACAGTAATTTACTAATTGTGGCGATCTCAAGTTGTGGATCTGGAATGTCGCTAGAAATTGTAAAGTCTCTCTTATAGAATAATTAAAAAGCTTCCGGATTGCACCACAACTAAACCTTTTTTAAGAAAAATTCAAACTTTCCTGAAACCTCAGTTCCTTTAGTAATTTTTTGCACTACGCATTTTATAAAGTTTTCCTTATATTACTGCTAAGTTAACTAATATCTTCTTCATGCATCTCGTGGGGGGAGGGGTTTGCTACCCTTCTACCCCTAAGAGTCATACCGGATTTTTTACGTTTTTGTTTCGTTTCATCAAAATCTGCTTTTTCATATGCTTGTTTTAAAAGTTTCTCTGCCAGTTTTACTCTTTTGTTGTCATGGCTATCTTAATGGAACTGACTTCTTCTCGGTTTATTTTGACTCTTAGGATCCTTTTCTTTTAATGCCTTTAATATCAGAAATGTCTTTTGACATTTTACAATGAGAGTGGGCCTTTGTATAATCTTCCTCCTTATCGCTCTGATTGGAGGCGCTGTTTCTGGAGGGGGAGACACTCCTGGAGTCGCTGTCATAGCCTCACCCTAATGTTCCTCTAGAATTTTCCGCTTATTTCTCCATCCAGTTTTTTTCAGACAGTTTTTTTAATTGTCCAGCAATTTTGGTGTATAGTGGAGTAGCAGTCGGTTTGGCACAAGGCTTATAAAATATTTTTGACCCCATTTCATCTGGTTGCACTTTTTTGCATCGATGTATCTTTTCCTCGCCTCGTGTCTGGTACTGGAGTCAGAACATCTTCAATTTCAATTATTTTACCCCCCATCCTGACGCCGCTGAAGAATAAGAATTCCTTTTCCCTCTTTTCATTATTTTCTATTAATACAAAGATTTCATTAAATAATTATTCACACTTTTTCCATCTTGCAAATACCAGTTTTCACTCCCTTTTATAGTTTTTTGTAACTTTTAAATGCTCACAAGTCTCCGTCCTCCCACAGTAATTTACTAATTGTGGCGATCTCAAGTTGTGGATCTGGAATGTCGCTAGAAATTGTAAAGTCTCTCTTATAGAATAATTAAAAGCTTCCGGATTGCACCACAACTAATCCTTTTTAAGAAAAATTCAAACTTTCCTGAAACCTCAGTTCCTTTAGTAATTTTTTGCACTACGCATTTTATAAAGTTTTCCTTATATTACTGCTAAGTTAACTTGTTCTGTTTAATTGCAGTTATTTCACACACACCTCTAACTAAACTTGCTATATTTCTCTTTCTTATTATTTCTATAATATTACCAAAAATTATTTTGTATATAATCAAGTTATATTTTATTGTTTGTTCCTAACGCGAGGCTTTCCTATTGTTATAATAATTATTGTTATTAATAATAATACATTTATTCATTTAGCAGACACTTTTATCCAAAGCGATTTATATTGAGCTTCTAATTACCAGTGTTACAGCCACTGGAGGGAAGGTGGGTTAAGTGTCTTGCCCAAAGACACAACAACAATATGAACTGTAGTGATAGTGGGAATCGAACCGCCTACCTTCTGGTTAAAGGACGACCACTCTACCACTGAGCCGTTGTTATTATTGTTATTATTATATTTATTAGTATTATTATTAGGCCAGACCAAGGGCCTATTTTTTTGAGTACACATACACACACACACACACACACACATTAGGTGGCGCGCATTCCATCAACATGGTGGACTTCCTGTTGAGTTTAGGCTGTGGCTATCATAGACTTTTCTGTTTGCCCTGAGGTGTCCTATGGATATACCAAGTTTTGTATTTCTACATTGGAAAAAAAATTACTTTCACTTTCCATAAGCCCAATGTATTTTGACTTTTCTAGGGTCGCCACTGAGTCATTTTTCATATTTTTTTCGGGACTTCAAATACATACATTTTTGAACTTTGGGCCCAATAATAATGACTTTTTGCATGTTTACTGGGTCAAATTGAGGATCATTTTGCAGAAAAAAAAAATGAATAATAACTCGAGCAAAAACAATAGGCCCTCTTGGTCATCACCGGCTTTTTAAAGCTGCAAGCAGCGATAAAGGCCCGCGCCTCCCTTGCGACCTCGGGGACACATGTACTCGGAGAATTGCATTTCGTGCTTTAAAGATTAAACTTCACGGTAATGTCAAATATCCGGGCCTGTGCCTCTGCTTGAATCTTCTTCTGACTGGAGCCTGCTTCATCACCTCGGGCCTGTGCTCATGCTGGGACCTGCTACACCACCTTGTAATTTAGAGTTAAAGGTCTCCACATTCCCTGGTTTTTCTTGGATCTGTCTAAACCACAGCCACAAATGTATCAAAAAACAAACTGATAACTTTTTTGGCACTCGTGTTTAGATGATACTCACCAAATCTGTGGCCTTTTAGATGAAAACACATTGAGTTTAATCTTTTGGCACGTAGGGTGTGATTTAGGTGGTCAGGCGTTTCACCCCACATGGCGGACTTCATGTTGGGTTTAGGCTGTGGCTGTCATAGACTTTTCTGTTTGCCTTGAGGTGTCCTATAGATGAACCAACTTTCATTGTTCTACAAAAATTACTTTCACTTTGCATAGGCCGAATGTATTTTTTCTTTTCCAGGGGTTGCCACTGAGTCATTTCTTTTCATTATTTTTTCAAATACTTCAAATACATACATTTTTTGCCAGGCTTGAGTTTAGTGGCCAATAAAATTTACTTTTTGCGCACATTTTCTGGGTCAAATTGAGGATCATTTTGCAGAAAAAAATATAATAAAAAAATATATCTAACTTGATCAAAAACAACAAGAAAAGGCGCTGTCTATTGAACACACATGTGTTTAGCTCATTTTGCCTAAGTTTTATGTCTGTGGAATGAAGCAGCTATTTTCTGTTGTTTTTTTTAAAACTGAGGTGTATTCTAAGGCGGTTCACATCTTCAATTTAAAATGGCCACCTTCCCGTTTGTGGTAGGGTGTGGTCCCCATTGGCTTTTATGTTCATAAGTCCATGCTGGATGTGTGTACCAAGTTTCATTTGCCTACGACAACTAATATTTTCCCTTTTATGTTCGTCATGACATAAGAGATGTGTGTACCAAATTTCATGTCTCTATGATAAACTAAATTCTTTGGTCCCATTATAAGTTTATAGGGAGCGCTAGAGGCCATTTCTAAAGCTAACCCTTATATATACATATCTTTATGTTCAGGTCATGAATGTGCCTTTTTGGGTCCAACTCAATCCGAGAAGTTGAGAGTAAACAAATATTTTATTTTCAAAAAAATGGCCACCTCGTTACAGGCTTGCCACACCCACACTCGATAAGATATCAAAAACAAAGTCACAACTTTGGTTGGCACTCGTGTCTAGATGATACTCACCAAATTTGGGGCCATTTAGATTAATACACAATGAGTTGAATCTTGTTACGCAAGGGGTGTGATTTAGGTGGCCGCGCCTTTCACCCCACATGGCAGACTTCTGTTGAGTTTAGGGTGTGGCTCTGTCATAGACTTGAGGCAGTGGCTCAGTGGTAGAGCGGCCGTCCTTCAACCGGAAGGTAGTGGGTTCGATTTCCGCTCTCCCCACAGTTCATACTGTCGTTGTGTCCTTGGGCAAGACACTTAACCCACCTTGCCTCCAGTGTCTGTAGCATTGGTGTATGAATGTGACTGTGGAGGTGTGTTTGGTGGTGGTAGGAGAAGGTTGAGCGCCGTGTGTGTGGCAGCCACCCTCTCTGTCTGCCCCAGGAGTGAATGTGTGTGAATGGGGTGAGTGGAAGCACTATGTAAAGCGCTTTGGGTGCCCGAGAACGGTGCAGGAAAGCGCTATATAAATGCATGCCATTTACCATTTACCATAGACTTTTCTGTTTGCCCTGAGGTGTCCTATGGAAGTACCATTTTTTGTATTTCTACATTGGAAAAAAATTACTTTCACTTTCCATAGGCCCAATGTATTATGACTTTTCTAGGGGTCGCCACTGAGTCATTTTTTATATATTTTTTTTCGGGGACTTCGGGACTTAATTTTTTTGCCGGTCTTGAACTTTGAGCACAATAAAAATTACTTTTTGTGCATGTTTACTGGGTCAAATTGAGGGTCAAAAATTAAATAAATAACTAGAGCAAAAACAATACACCCTCCCATTCATCACCGGCATGGGCCTAAAAATAAATTAAAGCTGCAAGCTTTAATTTATTTTTATTCGGAAGATTGCATTTTATGCTTTAAAGCGTAAACTTAACGATAATGTCAAATAACCGGGCCTGTGCCTCTGTTTGAATCTTCTTCTGGCTGGAGCTTGCTTCATCACCTCGGGCCTGTGCTACTGCTGGGGTCTGCTACACCACCTTGTAATTTAGAGTTAGAGGTCTCCACATTCCCTGGTTTTCCTGGGAGCTGTCTAAATTTTTGAAAATAATAAATTATGCTTGGGCTGAGGCGAGAAAAACAAAGTACTGGCTGGAGATTTGTGATGACTCAGAAATCGCTGCATCCCCCTGTTTATAAAGGAAAAATGTAAATATTACTTGTCTAAAAGTACAAGTTTACAAGTTCTAAATGATTCTGAAAAGTTTTCCAAGACTCTAGTCTTGGCTCTGGAGGAGTCTCCTCCAAAGAAAGGATCCTGGAAATTGGGAAATGACATATATTTCCCAAAGAAATGGCTGCCTCTTCACAGGTTCATTACGACCAAACCACAAATGTATCAAAAACAAATTAATAATTTTTGGCACTCGTGTTTAGATGATACTCACCAAATTTGGGGCCATTTAGATTAAAACACAATGTATTGAATCTTTTTGCGCAAGGGGTGTGATTTAGGTGGCCACGTCTTTCACACCACATGGCGAACTTCCTGTTGAGTTTAGGCTGTGGCTGTCATAGACTTTTCTGTTTGCCCTAAGGTGTCCTATGGATTTACCAAGTTTTGTAATTCTATTTTGGAAAAAAATAACTTTCACTTTCCATAGGCCCAAAGTATTTTGAATTTTCAATTTATTTTTCCGGGGACTTCAAATACATATATTTTTCACCGGTCTTGAACTTTGGGCCCAGTAGAAATGACTTTTCGCGCATCTTTACTGGGTCAAATTGAGGATCATTTTGCAATAAAAAAAAAAATAAAATAAAATAACTTGAGCAAAAACAACAGGCACTCCCGGTCATGAGCGGCTCGGGCCTAATAAATAAATAAAAAATCAAAAACTTAATTGAGCAAAAACAATAGGCCCTCTCGGTCATCACCGGCTTGTACCTATTAATAGCCCTTTTCCTTGGTATTTTATTTATCAAATTCAATGGATATTATTTATTTCACTAATTTAATTGTTGTTGATTTCTTTTTAACAATATTGTTTTAATTATTATAACCAAAGTTTCATCACATTTAAAACCCTAAATCTTGTTAAACCCTAAACCTTTTTCATGGCTCACATATAAATTTAAGCAGGCCTTAGTTTGATCTTTTATACACTGTTATTTTAGGTTTTCTGGTTGTTACTCATTTTTATATTTTGTTTTCTAAATGATGAAACCTCTTTTTAGTTTTATTTTCTATTTTGCGTGAGTTTCAAGTTTGGAAAAACAGCTTGAACTCAGCTACCACTTTGAAGATCCCTGTCTTCTATTGTGGCCTTGTTACCATTAGATCCCTGCACACTTTTAAGGATAGGTGTCTGTAGCTTTGGGGCCTAACAAGTAGGAAAAAAAAAAAAAACGATTTAAAAACTCACCTCAATCACAAGATCTGTCCGAGCATTGCGAGAACAGAACTTCACTGCCTTAACGGCAACAGTCAAGTCCGATCTTCAGAGGTGGAACCGTCTACCGCTATCCTCGGCAGTGTGTTAAGATGAGTATACTTCCCAGATACCTATATGTTTTCCAATGTCTGCCTATCTTCTCACCTAGGTCATTTTTTACTGCCATAGGAAGTATTATCTCTTCATTTATATGGGTTGGCAAACACGCTAGAGCCAGTAGATTACTATTAGAGAGGAGTAGATCCCTTGGGGGTCTTGGCCTGCCCAGTCTTTATTGGCTATTACTGGGCTGCAAATGCTCATAAGATTATGCTTTGGTTTACCTCGGCTCAGAGCAATTGGTGTCAAATCGAGGCCAAGTCATGCTCCTCTACCTCGCTCCAAGCTCTAGTTTGCAATAGCCTTCCTTTATCCCCGTCACTGTATACATCTAATCCTTTAGTAACTGGCACTCTGAAAATCTGGGCACAAATTAGACGTAACTCTGGCTGGCTCACCCTCCCTCAGACAACACCTATCTGCAATAACCATATATTCCTTCCTGCTAAAATTTACCCTAGATTCAAGTTTTTTGCTAGGAGTGGCCTCCAACATGTAGGCGATATGTATGTCGACAACTGCTTTGCTAGCTTTGAGCATTTGCGCATAACTTTTAATCTCAGCGGTTCTGACTTTCTAAGATACTTTCAGTTACGGGATTTCGCTAGGACCCACTCCCCCCAATTCCCTCAAATCCCACCGCCAAGTGGCATTGACCTAATTATTAAAGCTGAGACCTTGACAAAAGGCCATATATCTTACTTCTATAACCTACTCTCCCCATCTTTTGATTCTGCTGTAATCAAAATTAGGACCTGCTGGGAGAACGAACTGCAGATTTCCCTGTCTGACGACTTCTGGGGAAAAGCCCTTAGAGCAGTTAACTCTTCCTCTAGTTGTGCCAGGTTCAGTCTTATTCAATTCAAAGTGGTGCATAGGATACACTTTAGCAAGGCCAGGCTGGCCCAGATTTATCCAGGTGGTTTAGATGAGAGATGTCATAGATGTTCTCAGACCCCTTGCGACTTAACCCATATGTTCTGGTCATGCCCCAAATTATCCAACTTTTGGCAGTTATATTTTGATGCAATCTCAAAGATTCTGGCTTTGAAGATCTGTCCTTCCCCCCACATAGCAATTTTTGGCAGACCTCCAGACGAACTTAATTTGACAACAATTAATTTGACAACAATTGCTCGTCGGAAAATTCTGACTCTATGGAAGTCACCTCTACCACCGTCGTTTAAAGCTTGGATATGTGATACGTTATTCTTCTTAAAACTGGAGAAGATAAAGTTTACACTCAGAGGTGCTACTGACAAATTTTATTCTCATTGGAAACCACTATTAAATTTTGTAAACCAGCTTTCCGCTAAGGAAATGTCACTGTAGTTGCATATTTAGTACGAATCTGCATTGGTTCCTATCTTGCTATGACTCACTGTCTGCCCACCACAACATAAGCAACATAAGCTACACTATATGAGAAATTGATTCATAGCCCTCATGAATCTTGCTGATCCATTAATCCTAGCAACTTGGCACAAAGTCCTGGGTATCGGCAACTAACCTCTAATTAAAATTTATTTTTATTTTATTTTATTTATTTATTTATTTTATTTTATTTTTATTTATTTTTTTACATCGTTTTCCTATCCTACTAACTTGGTATTGTTTGTATGTCTGACTGGCTATCATGAGGGTGGGTATCGGGGAGGGACATGGGATAAAACCATAAAAGGACTTCGGTTTTGAAGATTGTTTATTCTGGAAATATAAAAAATGGAGACCTGTACTGTATTACGTTGCAAATATTGTTTGAATAATGTTTCCAATAAAATATATGGAAAAAAAAAAAAAAAAAACTCACCTCAAAAGAACCTAGATTAGCGTAAAAGACATAATAAGTTTTATAGTTATTAAAATGCAGCCAGGGGACTTTATTAGGGCAAATAAAGAAGTCAGCACACGTGTGGTCTAAAAAACAGCAGGGACGAGAGACACACCAGTAAAAAGAGTGAAGTGTGTTTAAGTGCAAAGAAAACTTTTTTTTTTTATCTCCGGAGAGGTTTTAACGTAAAAACTGGGGCCACAGACAAACTAGGGCGTTAAGAAAAGTGAAGTGTAAGTGCAAAGAAAACAACTTCTTTTATCTCTGGAGAGGTTCTAACGCAAGAACTGTCATCAAACATATTCCTTCTCAAATAAACGGAAGGAAGTAATTTTATTTTGCTGTACTCTATCGCACTCCGGGTCCCTACTCTTCTTTTTTTGGATGAGTTTGGAGCTTACCTCTCTGACTTAATAACCCACGCTAATAACATCCTTCTAGTTGGTGACTTTAATATTCCTCTAAATAAGGAGTGTGATCCTCTGGTCAGAGCATTTCAATCACTGCTTATGTCGTGGCAAAATTATCTGAAACTGACCTCTCAGCCTTCAGATGCACCATCGTATGGAATGATTCACAAATGCACAACCATCTCCATTCCATAGAGTCTTTTATTGTTCACAACAAAACAACAAAACGACCCGAGTAGACTCTCCCCCAGCTCTACCAACAATTGTCTCTTCAGACTAGACTTTTATACTTTTTCCACATGACAGTTTACAACAATTTACACCCTCTCCACTGGGCAAAGGATCCCCTCCTTTCTAATGGCCCCCACCTTTCTGTTGTAACCTCTGTCCCAGTGGCTTTCTGACCTCTTCTGGCACCAGGCACATGTCTCTTATCTTTAACTAGATCTTCCCTGTGTGTGTGTGTGTTCATTAAACTTATCATGTAAAAACCATACACTCTGACATTATGTTTTCTTTTTCCTATTAATATGTTCCTAGATGTATTAAATATAACATCCTACTTGATTATAAACCATGCATACGTATAAAACCCATAAAACACATAACATAAACTCATTATGCAGAAATTAATAACTTATTAAGTATACGAAAATAAAACACATAATATCAAAAAGATTACACAGCCCTTACAACCCTGTCTTTCAACCAGTTTGTTCACGAGCCCACACACATTAGTGGAAACTATCTGGATCTTGTTTTGGCTTGGGGAATGATTCCTATCTCTTTGTCTCCTCTCTTTCATCTGCTGTTTCAGATCTCACACTGGTGGAATTCTAAATAAGTATGGTGTAAGATCACTTTCAAAACGATGTATGCACAACTTTAAGCATTCGTATTCATATATTTAAACATTTGTGCGTAAATTAACTTGACTGTAAACATTTAAGAGTACAACTCTCCTTTCTACAACTACGAATTCTTCACTATGTGATCAAACATTGATTCCATCTAACGCGCATGCATCAAAGGTGAAAGATGGCTAACAACAGACCTGAGGCTGCTAGTCTAGGCTCAGCATCACAGGTAAAATAACATGTTTATTCAACATTTTTATATACAATTTTACTATTGTGATAGCACTTTATAATGCTGAATGATATACATTCCTGCAACTTATAGATGTTATTGCTTTTGCTAGTGCTAGACGACAGAAGCGTTGATGAAGTGCTCCGTGTTAAAGTAACTTTATAGTTAATGATGTTAGAACTTGACCTGTACCGCCGATTGATTCTGCATGAACTGCAATAAATTAGATTTCCCTCAAATTCCAACAAATGCGTAGTGTCTTCATGAAATTTTACATTTACACATTTGCATTTAGGGCCTCTTATTCCACTGAAGCAGCTTTAGTTAAAGTGACTAATGATCTCCTCCTTCAGATGGATGAGGACTCATCAGCTCTACTGTTTTTGCTAGCTCTCAGCGCTGCATTTGATACTGTAGCAAAGGTCACTAATGGTCAAGAGGTCAGTTAAAATGTTTGAGAGTCGCCCCTTCTGTGTGGACGTCCTCCCTGGTAGTTCCTATTTTTTTATGAGACTCTAAAACAGTACTCAGAGAACTGTAGGCAGAGGCAAGACCCAATTGCAAGTTGGTTGGTTAAAGCCTGGTCTAACCCTAAAATAGCTCCGTTCGAAAAATGTGGCCCCGAGAGTGTGACTCCTATAGTGAGCACTATCCCTCAAAGCAGTCCCACCTATTTATAGAGGATTTTGGTAGAGGACTTACCTTAGGCTTATGTACGGCGGTCGAATCTCCCTGTAATTCTGATGTCCAGTGGACGACTGCAGAGAAGGCACGTCTTTTTGGCCTATCACTTTCATCGCTGTTTTTATGATGTTTTAAAGTTTTTATTTTGTTGGAATGAGATAACACCAACCCATGCACCCATTCCGTATCTGATATTGCTTTCTAGAACTAGTAAAAGACCCACATGACTTCACTGTTCACACTGAACAGCCTGAGCCGGAAGAGGAAGGGCAGTCTTTGGGCCAGTTGCCCGCACAAAAGGTCCACATGTTCATTTATTTTTAGGTTACAATCCAGGAGAAAACCAAGTTATTTGAAAGTGCTGACCTGCTCAATCACACTGTCACCGATTATGACAGGAGCATGATCGCTCACTGTTCTTGGGTCAAATATCAGTCCTTTAGCCTTTTTGCATTAAAAAAAAAAGATTGTGTTGGTCACACCAGTTATTAAAATGGTCGATCTCATGTGTGTGCACAGAAGGGCAGTCATCTTTATACAGTAGGCTTAAAATTGCTGTATCGTCAGAGAACTTTTTTCCACTTCCTGACTTCAGACAAGGCGGATGTGTCTTCCCTCTGCTCCCTACTCTCTGCTATCTGCTGTGCTTTTTATGTCTCGTTTCGTCTCGTCTCGTACTTTTTCTCTCATTTCTTTGATTCTACTGCTCGCTGGACTTCTAAGAATCGATAAACTGTGCTTCTGTTATGTGAGTGACAGTTTAAAAGGATTACATTAAAGAGTCGCACAATCCGAGGAGCTGATTCTTCAGCTGATCATCAGCACGGACTGTGGACATACAAAATGGATTTTAACACCGGGAGTCAGACATGTGAGCTAATACGCTGCTTAACGGATATGAAGGGGTTTTCATCCAGAGAAGAGTGGATAACATCAAGAAAACGGGCCATTTGAGTAGTGTTGTATTGTATTACAGTTCTGACAAGGGATAGGAAACATCAAGGTTACTCCACGAATTGGACGCACTCCTCGTCCCTCTTGAAGCCAAGCTGGCAGCTGGGTCTTATCTTATCCGCTTGAGACTTTCCGTACTCCCAGCCAAGGCCACTGACTCTCACTCCAACAGACTGCCTTTTTCATTGCCCAACAGAGGCCTTGGATTGCTATCTTAACACCAAGCCCAAACCAAGTGTGTGCCATGTTTACATCTGTCTGACCCTGTACTCTACCCCCTTGTCCCTCCCTTCCATTGTAAGCCACATTAAAAATCCATCACGTGATCATGTGTGCTGTCATCCCTATTCGA
>JALDNG010001960.1:0-44536 GCA_024349245.1 Neodontobutis hainanensis | reverse complement strand
CACGATTCACAATTTTTATCGATTCTTTTTCAAGTTGGTTTTTAGGATTAATTTGCAAATTACAAAGGTACAATACAACCAAACTAATGTCCCCATATAAAATATATACTCTTACCATGTATGTTTAAGAATAATTTAATTAAGTAAAGATTTAATGCAAGTGCTATTCTGCAAAGAAAGAACATTCAACAAGACTCTCATTACAATTACTGTACCATCAAAATGAACATTATTTTAACAAATCTAACAAATCTTAGTTTAACAAGTAGTACAAATCAGCTTATTAGACATAGATCCTCATTGTGCGCGACGCCACGTTGCCCCCACTTTTGGGGGCTCTAACGTGTTGTGAGCTATAGATGGCGATACGTTTTTTCTGAAAAAGTGGATCATGCAGTAATTTTGATCGTCCACAATCAAATATTGTGTTATCGCACAGCCCTATCCACATCCCCCCTCCTGTGGTTATACTTACCTCCTCACCATGGTCTACCTGTCGACTAGGTGGCCAGAAGTGTTTAGTAAAGCTGACTCAACGCATCTCTGTCTCCTCACTTAACACACTCCACAGTCTCAGTAAATGGTGACAACAACTGAGTTAAAACCTCAGCAACACCAACTGAAAACTCAACTGTGTCATTTATGAGACAAACAATATCACAATAGAATATTTCCATTGATAGAACAAACATACTCTTGGATTTAAACTGAAAACCTCCGTCTCTAAGCACTTCCTCTCGTATTGGACTTATTTTACAAAGACTCGTGGTGCATTGTGGGAAGGTGATGAGTTCTGCTGAAGTGCTTTTCTACATTTTGGGGACAATATAGTGGTTTTGTAAGACGTCACACATGTCCATAAATCCAATAATAACAGGTTCCACATGAACAGCAGCAGGAATGAGGCCGTTACTGTGGAGTGTTTTCTCATTTCACTTTATTGTCATTTCTCACAGGATTTCAACCCAAATCACATTTATCTGTGTCATATTTCAAATCCACCTTTATATTAATGAAGTGTACAGAAGCACTTGTGGAGACAAATGCTGTGATTGATCCTTCTCTACAAACACAATGAGACCAACATGAGATTGATGTCATCAGTTTGTTTCTGTGTGGGATCTGTCTCTGTCAAAGAAACTGGAAAAGAACTGTTCCTCTGTTTTATCCAATCAGACCAGCTCAAACTCAAAATACAAAGTCCATCTCTGATCATTTAAGTGTGTTTGGAGTCTTTTATCATCTTTTCTAACATGTGTGAGTGTGTGAGGTCAGGTAGACTGGACTATCTGATCAGCAGTGAGGATGTTTCTCTACAAGAGGAACTCTCAGAGTCCCTCAGAGTTAACAACGACACTGAGGAGTCAACAGACCAGAGTCTAAACCCAGGAAACAGAGTCTGAGTGAATGTGGTGTTGAAGGTGTGGAGGTGGGTCAGTTGGTCAGAGGAGACTGTGTAGAAGGACAGAGAGCCAGCAGGACAGTCCACATACACTGCTACTGTCCCAGAAGAGGACGAGGAGTGAGGAAGGGGGGTTCGGTTGTTATTATGATAAACATAGTAACCATCTTTAGAGCAGGACAGACTCCAGGACTGATCGTTCCATCCAAACACACAGTCATTACAGTGTCCTTTCCTTCTGATTCCTCTGTAAGACACTGAAACATAAACCCATCCGCTCCACTGGACCTCCCAGTAACAGCGACCAGTCAGACCAGTCGAACACAGCAGCTGAGACCAGTTCTCAAATCTGTCCTGATGATCTGGATATAGCTGATCCTGATACACAAGTGTCACCTTCTTGTTGTTGTCAGACAGTTTGAGGAGTCTGTGAGCTGTGTTTGGATCCAGTGTGAGTTCACAGAAATCTGATGGAGAGAAGACACAGCTGCAGTTAGTCCTCTGTCCTCTCTGAACACATGAGATTAACACAAATGTACAAGATTCTGTTTGATGGAAAAGTCATATTAGAAGAAAGACTTGTGTTTGGAGGAGCTTTAAACTCTTCTTCTACTGTTTATTGCTGTAGGACATAAAGCAGCTCCTAAAGCTCCAGCCTCTGACGTCACTACACAGGAGTTTATTCACTTCTCTGTGCTTCATGGAAATGGACATCAGTCACATTTCTTTGACACATTTGACTCCAATAGTTGTTCTATTGGATGGAAACACAGAACAAAGTGTGTTGAAGCTGCAGCAGTGGTTCTGATGGTGCTTGGTGCAGACAGTGGCTGAGAGCATGTGGCTCTGTGTTGCAGGAGATTGTTCACAGCTGCTGTCATTTTGCCAGTGTTTGTGTGATATCTGCTGTTGTTCTAGTGATGAGGAGGACTGACAGCAGAGGCACAACTCAGAGGAGAACAGCTTATTGTCTCCAGAAGAATCCTTCACATGACTCTTCCTACATGTTTGATCTAAAAGGTTAGTGCAGTTAAACAGCTCCAAACTGGACTCTTCAGGAGCTGCTTTAATAAGAACTCTAGGTTCAGTTCTGACTCGTGTGGACGACACAGTCTTTATCACAAATGTTTCAATCAGATCTGGTTCTGACTAAAACCTCAAACAGACACATTCACTTTTATTGTGACGTGTGTAAAACGTGTCTTTATTTGATTTCTCTCATTTTGTCCAACAGCGCTGTGCTCTGGGATCGATAAGTCACTGACACAGCTTTAATCCAACACATTTTCTAAGGTGTGTTCCTGCTGCATTGAGGCTTGTGTTCAGGTCTAAAGACACACTGGGGGTGAGTGTAACTCTGCTACAGACACACTCTCATACAGCTCCAGCTTATACAGGTGTCTGCAGGCCTCTATGAGTCTGAGTCACACTAACTCTGCAACAAACTACTGCTGCATCACTTTTACAACCATCACTGTCTCAGAGTCACACACACACACTTTTCAGGACAATGTGGAAAAGACATGACTTTTGTCCCTGAATTTGTGTCTGGCTCAGAGTTTGGACAGAGACAGATCCCATTGTAAGTCCAGTAAGTCCAGTAATGAATAGGGTTTGTCTGAGTCAACAAAAGGTCAGGCTCAGTGACACATCAATGACAGCATTTACAATCATTATTTCTCACTTTACATCAAGTGGAAGAGAAGAAACATCTGCAGTTTGTACAAAAAGACAAACTGAGCTTCTCCAATATTTCTGAAGCTTTGAAATCTTTCTGTGAGTTTAGAGCAAAGCCTGTGGTTCAGAGATGTCTTGGTCTAAATCAATGAGACTGTCACACTTACACTTCCTGAGACCTGGTCTGATCCAGTGGACTCCAGCAGGATCCAGTCTGAAGGAAAACAGAGACATTACATCAGTCTGATCCACACAAGCTTTTCTTTTACATCTCATTGTTCCTCCTGAAGCACTCTTTGAGCCTCATTTATCAAACATGTGTCTCTGACATTTATCAATCTGAACTTTAGCAGAAGTTCACTCAGATCACATGCAGCTCTGAGCTCCATTTACCACAGTTTTACAGGATTTTACACTAAACTCTACATTAAACTTCAACAATTCACTGTTTCAAAAGTCACATTCCGTTTTTGTTTATTTGTTCAACAAAGGCTCTCTTCATGAGCCTCATGATGTTGGAGTTTCCATCAGACAAACATGTTTCCTCTAACCTTGTGTCACACATGGATTGAACACAGTAGTGTTAAATCTGACACTACAGTGCACTGGGATGAATGCATCTGCACAAACAGCAGCTCAACTCATGAACATCTTAAAGAAGGAGTTGCTTTAGTTTCACAGTGGATCAGAGGAAATAAATGAGTCATTAACAGTGAAAAAACTAAATGTATGTTAGTGGCTCAACATATTTGTTCAAAGTGAAGCCTATATTAGAGTTAATATCAGAAAACAAAGTGAGTGAACAAGTAGAAGACATGATGCTGTCAGGTGGAACTGTGGAAGCTGTCTGGGTTGGAGGATGGACACTATTAAACAGCTTGTTCAATCATTAGGACTTTCTCAGTTGGATAATGCTTCAGTCGTTTGGTCAAATACAAGAGAAAAGAACTTCCACAGCTGCAGCTCGCTCACAACACAGCACCACTCATTATTATGGGATGTCCAAACACAACCAATGGAAGGACTGTGTATAATAATATGGCCTGGTTAACTGTAAAAGAGACTCAACTATTTTTATTCACTTTCATCAGAAATATTATTGGAACAAAAACTCCAGAAGCTAGGTGCTCGCTGCCTTCATCAGAACAATGTTGTCTAAATTTTAAAGGCAATATTATAAAGTTACTTAAGAGCCTTTAGGGAGGTTTGGTCTGAGTCAGTGTTTGGGCCTGGGTTAAGCTGGATGTCTCCTGCTAACAGGACTAGGAGGAAGAGATATACTGTAGCACACACACTGTCTCTTTTCCTGCTACTCAAATCTGTTTTGGTGCATGACATCACACAATATTGCATTTCAGCTGTTGTTTCTCCTGATTATGTGATAAGGCTTTTGATTTCTAGACAGGTTTCTGTACTTGCTGCTTTGCACTGATTTTGAACAGAGCATGTACTTGCTAGATCTTAAAAGGCAGGGACAAATGCATGACGCTCAATCAGCTGTGCACGATCTTGCATTCCTTGATTTAATGAAAACACAACAGCCTGACTGTTCATATCTATTTCTTTCACCAACATATGGTCCATACCTGAGAGTGTCCAGTCTGCAGAGGGGGTCCTCCTGTAGAGCAGACAGGAGCTTTACTCCTGTGTCTCCTGGATGGTTGTAGCTCAGATCCAGCTCTCTCAGATGGGAGGTTGGACCTCAGAGCTGAGGCCAGAGAAGCACAGCCTTCCTCTGAGATCAGACAACCTGAGAGTCTGCAAACACACAACATTATACAGATCATCAGTAACAGGCTTAAACATTAACAGCTCAAAGTCCAGCACATTTGGTTCACTACATTTTATCTCCAATGTAGTTAATTAAAATAAGACTAAAATACAGCTCCTGGTAAAAAGTAAACCTTTTAGATTCCTGACCCGAGTTGGTTTAGTTTAAAAAATAAAAATAAAACAAAATAGCTCCTGTTAAAATGTTTCCAAAAGCCTTTTGTCTAACTTTGTAAAACTGAACTAATTTAGAGAGCAGACACAGGTATTTATTAACCCTCTGGAGTCTAAGGGTATTTTTGGGGCTTGGAGAAGTTTTGTCATGCCCTGACATTTGTGCTTTTTTCAGTTTCTTATAAATATCTAAATGGCTAAAGTTTAATCTCACTGTAATCAGCACAAACTAGGCTATAATAATATGTGAGCAGCATGTATGTACATGATTGTGTTTTTGAGAAAAAAATGTTATGCGTGGTTAGTGAAAAACTAAAAATGTTAAATCACTTGAATAAGGCAATAAAACACATACAGAAAATTGGTTCCGGACTTTTGAGAACTGGAGCTTGTAGCCTAGAATTTTTCTTTCTAAATGATGTGAAAATCATCTTGTTTACTCACTCACAGAAAACAATATATTGATTTAAATTTTCTAAGACACTTTTTGTGTAGAAAGGGTCTATGCGAGAGGGCGTGAACTATCATGAATATCATTGTCCTTCACACCTGAGAAGACAAAGGCCCGCATAATGAGCTGCATAATGAGCCATTCAGTCAGCTGTGTGACTGAGAGGGAAGAGTTACAAGAAAGAATGCGAGGACAAAATAAATGTATATATTTTTGTTTATTATTTAGAATATTTAACTATCACACAAAATAACTTTAGAAGTTAGCAAGAACACAGAAGACACAATCAAGGTGAAACTGTGCAAAAAAAAAAAAAAATTGGAAACAGGAAAAGTGCAAAAAAAAATGTAAACAGGAAGAGTGCAAGATAAAAAAAGGGGTCACTATGTCACACAGTACCCAGAATTGCACAGTTATACATCTTTATGCCACTCTAGGAAACAGTTCCTTTTCACCTGGACACACAAGTGCACATCACATGCCTGGCATTTCCAAGGAGTGTCCTGCCTAGTACCATGCTTTGCTTTGCAAAGCACACAAATCGGCGACCAGTAGTGGCATCTGATGTCTGCTCAGTTCCTGGAAAAGGCACATGGTCAGCACTGGTCCGCTTGGGTGGTATTTTCTGTGACACACCACAGAGCTCTGCAATTAGTTCTTCCATAAACTCCTTGTGGGTCATGGTGCCATAAAGCTCTTTGTGCACAATAAAAGCATTGGTGGCAGCAATGTCCAAGAAGTGTAGAAAAAGCTTTCTGTACCACTTCATTGTTTTGTGCTGTGTACTGTAGTATTGTAACAGCTGATCAGACAGGTCAACGCCCCCATGTGCTGGTTGTAGGCAGTCACAGGTGCAGGACATGGAAAACTCTTTGTCCTCCATCCATTTTGTGTTTTCCCTCCTCTGCACATTGTCTCCTGTATAAGCAGCATGGATGGTGGAGCAGACAGACACCTCTCGTGTGTCCATCCATTTCACAAACACAAGATGTTTGTCTCGAATCCACCTGATGGAGCCCCTCACAGATTTTTGGTGAGTGAGTTAGCTGCATTCGAGGGCAATCTTTCCTGATGTCTCTGTAAGTCCCACATGCACCGAACTTCAAAGCGAACAAGTCTCTTAGGAGCTTGGGACTAGTGTAAAATTATCCATGTATACATGGTACCCAGAGCCCAAAACTGTACGGTCCAACAGAGATGTCACAGCGTCATATGAAAGTCCATGGCCTGTGGGAAAGTGGTTCTTTCCTGTGTAAACAGCAAAGTCTGCAGTATATCCATTTGATGAGTCCGCAAGAACAAACAACTTGAATCCCCATTTGGTTGGCTTGGCTTTCATGTACTGAGTCATTCCTGTGTTTGCTTTGCATGCCACCATTCTTTCATCCACTGCCAAATTTTTTCTTGGATGATAGATGCCCTTACATGCAAGCCGGATAGTGTCCATGAGGTCTGATCCTGAAAAGACGGTCATGTTCAGCTGTGCCCCTTTTTGTCATTGTCCTGGTCTGCATCTGGGTGACTCATGTGCAGATTCCATGAAATGGTGCGGTATCTGTCCCTTGACATGATTGTGGCAGGAAAAGGAACAGAGAAAAGATTGTTCTGCCGCCAATAGTCTGTGATGGAACTCAACTTCACCATGGCCATGTAGAAGAGTAGCCCAATGTAGCAGTACAGCTCACTGATGCTGACGTCTGTCCATTTATATTTATGTCCCTTTGCACATGCCCTGGCAGCCTGAGCATTGGTGTTTCGACAGAGAGTTGACACAGCAGTTTCAGAAAAAAACGTTTTGAATAGACTCATGGGAGTGTGTGCATCACATGGTCTTAGTTGTGGTCCAGGTTCCCGTGTGGGCAGGAATCTCAGAGCCTGTGGAGCCATGTCAATATCATCCTCTGTTTTCCATGACCAAGTGGGATGCTTATTTTTTTTAGCTCTCTTTGCCACAGGTTCTTTTGCACTGTTATTTTCACATCTGAAATAAAGAATAAAAATAAAATGAGCATTTTTGATGTAGGTAAAACATGAAAGTGGTGTATTTGAAGTCTTAAAAATATTGTTGTTAACAACTGATGACATTTATTAAGAATTAGTGTTGTAAATACTATAATATATACAGTACAATACACTTTACTATAGTATGGTTCAAAAACACTATAGTATTTACTATAGCTAAATGACAATATTTTTTTCATGTGGGATATAGGCATATCAATAGTACAATTTCTATTAACCCATACAGGAAGATTTGCCTATTGTGTCATCCAAACCACAAATAATGTTTCCATATTATTTAGGCATAGGCATAATAAAAGTACAATACTTTGCACTTACTCAGTATGATTTTCCAGCGAAGTCAAAACACGGGACTCGCGTGCCTTTGTTATGCATGATGCGGTGATGCAGCCACAGTCCTAAAAGAAAATTGAAACTGTTGTTAGCAATTACCAGAGGATTCATAACTGATAATATATTACATCATTGATAAGAATAGACGTATATGTGTCTGCCGATGGCCCACTTATCAGCGACATTTGCAGCTTTATGATACATTTACACCTCGGACAATCGCGAACGCCAATAGCCGGGTATAACGCTTTTGAAACTTTTACCACATCTGATATTCGCCAACAAAAGCTAAGTTGGTAAACAATTTCACCATTTGGAAAAATACAGTCTAAACAATCCACAATGTAAAAAAATAAAAAGAAAAAGAAAAATAGATTACAAAAACATGGTTATTTTTTGTAAGAGAGATAATATTGCAGCCCATTTATGTTTATATCGGCCTATAGCATTATATATGTATTATATAGTTATATAGGCTATATATCATCATCATATATCATAATATAAATACGCACTTTGCTCTGATTTTAGTCAGCCTGTTTGGAGACGTCCAAATGTAGATATAAAATATGCTATAGCTGAGCAACATTTTAAATCATGAAGGTAATAATAAAGGCTTACTCATCAGGAATTATATCCTCCGCTGGATCAGACGTTCTTCATAATGCAAACATTCATCATCTGAGTCATGTTCTTCCTCTGAGAAGAAAGTAGCCTCTTAAATCGCTGTCCATGACCATCCGAAGTGCTTCTTCACTCGTGTAGCGTGCCATCATCCAAACGCCGCAGAAAAAGTAAGTGGTTCTATAATGAAACTTGGCGTTTTATGTCATTTCTCGGGCGTGTGCGTGATTACCTGGCTCACCTCAGTTTATTTCCATATGAACAGCGCGCTAAGAGGGAGGCGGAACACATTATCTATAATGAGACGATACAGGAGAAACTGGACCAGTCCTTACGTTCATATAAATTACATAAAAATAGATTGTTTTTTACTTGAATCTGTTTATTTAAAAGTAGACATTTCAAGCTTTCTATACATATATTTATCTTGTATTTGAGGCAAGTATTCGCTGAGATTCGGGATGTTTCATTTAGGTGTCTGTGAAGAGAGGTGACAGAGACAGAGATGGCAGATAACGCACTCTGTTTATTTTCTTTATTCTACAAAAGTACAGCATTTTGTTTTTATCATGAGTGTATACAAAAAAAAGTAGACCCTTTACAGATTTGATTGATGTGTTGCTCTTATCTGTACGATCAAAACTGGAAGTGCAATTTAAGTTATTTTCGGCGTTATCAGGAGATTAAGCCGCAAAACGCGTATACGCGTTAATCGACTCCAGAGGGTTAATATTTTAAGCTTCTGTCTTTTCCAAAGAGTACTTTATTAATTAGGATGTTTTATCTGGGCGGCAGTAGCTCAGTGGGTAGAGCAGTCGTCTTTCACCCCGATTCCCACTCTCCCCACAGTTCATACTGTCGTTGTGTCCTTGGGCAAGACACTTAACCCCCCTTGCCTCCAGTGGCTGTAACACTGGTAATTACTGTAGAACAATGTAAGTCGCTTTGGATAAAAGCGTCTGCCAAATGAATAAATGTAAATGTATCTGATGAACTAATGTTTTAGACTCCTGACCTGAGTTGTTCCAGTTTACAGTGAGGACTCTTCAGTCCAAAAGACAACATCTTCAGCCCTGAGTCCTTCAAATCGTTGTTACTGAGGTCCAGTTCTCTCAGACTAGAGGACTGGGAGCTGAGGACTGAGGACAGAGCTTCACAGCTTCTCTCTGACAGGTTACAGCTGCTCAGTCTGGAGAGAAAGATTTTTTGTTAAGCACAGAAGTGTATTCAAATGAAACTCAGTAAAACAGACAATACTCACAGAGCTTTGTTGGAGGCTTTGACCACTGGCACCAGCCTCAGAAAAGCCTCCTCTGAAGCAGAGTATTTCTTCATCTCAAACACATCCAGACTTTTTTCTGATGACAGTAAGATGAAGGCCAGAGCTGACCACTGAGCAGGAGACAGTCCAGCTTCAGACAGACGTCCTGAACTCAGGTACTGTTGGATCTGCTCCACCAGAGAACGATCATTCAGTTCATTCAGACAGTGCAACAGGTTAATGCTTCTCTCTGCAGACACATCCTCACTCATCTTCTTCTTAATGTACTCAGCTGTTTCCTGATTGGTCTGAGAGTTATTTCCTGTCTGTGTCAGCAGACTCTGTAGAAGATTCTGATTGGTCGGCAGTGAAAGACCCAGGAGGAAGCGGAGGAACAAGTCCAGGTGTCCATTTGGACTCTGTAAGGCCTGGTCCACAGCTGTTTGGTGAAGATGTTTTAGTGTAGGTTTTACTCTGAGCAGTGTAGCCATCTTGGATTTGTCTGAGAGCAGGGTAAACCCAGTGTTGATGAAGGTCTGATGGACGTGAAGAGCAGCCAGAAACTCCTGGACACTCAGATGGACAAAGCAGTAGACCTTGTCCTGGTACAGACCTGGCTCCTCTCTAAAGACCTGTGTGAACACTCCAGAGTACACTGAGGCTGCTGTGGTGTCGAGGCCACACTCGCTCAGGTCTGACCCGTAGAAGATCAGGTTTCCTTTCTGCAGCTGCTCAAAGGCCAGTTTTCCCAGAGACTCCACCATCTTCCTAATCTCTTGACTCCAGTGTGGGTCTGTCTCAGATCCTTCTTTATACTTGACGTTCTTGACTTTGGCCTGAACCACCAGGAAGTGGATGTACATCTGAGTCAGGGTCTTGGGCAGCTCTCCTCTCTCTCTGGTTTTCAACACATGCTCCAGGACTGTGGCAGTGATCCAGCAGAAGACTGGGATGTGGCACATGATGTGGAGGCTTCGGGACGTCCTGATGTGGGAGATGATTGTACCAGCCTCGTCTGTGAACCTCTTCCTGAAGTACTGCTCCTTCTGTGGGTCAGTGAACCCACGGACCTCTGTCACCACGGCGACACATTCAGCTGGGATCTGATTGGCCGCTGCGGGTCGTGTGGTTATCCAGAGGCGAGCGGAGGGAAGCAGGGTCCCCCTGATGAGGTTTACCAGCAGCACATCCACTGAGCTGGACTCTGTGGCATCAGTCAGGGCCTTGGTTTTGGTGAAGTCAGAGGAAGTCTGCACTCGTCCAGACCGTCAAAGATGAAGACCACCTGGAGGTCTTCAAAGATGCAGAGTCCTGCTTCTTTGGTTTCACTAAAGAAGTGTTGAACAAGTTGCACCAAACTGAACTGTGTCTCTTTCAGCACATTGAGTGCTCTGAAAGTGAACGGGAACAGCAGCTGTATGTCCTGGTTGGCTTTGCCTTCAGCCCAGTCCAGACTGAACTTCTGAGTGAGCACTGTTTTCCCGATGCCAGCCACTCCCTTTGTCAGCACTGTTCTGATTGGTCCATCTGTGTCAGCTGGGCCTTTAAAGATGTCTTCACATGTGATGGCTGTCTCTGGTCTGCCTGGTTTCCTGGAGGCTGTTTCGATCTGTCTGACCTCATGTTCCTGGTTGACCTCTGAAGCCCCTCCCTCTGTGATGTAGAGCTCTGTGTAGATCTGGTTCAGAAGGGTGGGGTTTCCTGCTTTAGTGATGCCCTCAAACACACACTGAAACTTCTGCTGCAGGTTAGACTTCAGTTTACTCTGACAAACTCCAGAAACCCTTCCTGAATGAAGACAACAGATAAAGCCATGAGTCTCAGAGAATATAAAATGACTGTGAGCCTCTTGTTAAATGTGTTAAATGGTCCTACTGCTCCACAGACGCTCAGCCAGCTCCTTCTGCTTCATCCTCTTCAGGAAGTTCAGTGTGATCTTCAGAAAAGCCTCACTGCTGCTCCTCTGCTCTTCATCCTCATCCTTCAGATGCTCTAAGCATTCTGGGTAATCTGTGCTCAGAACCTTGTGGAGCTTCTTCAGCTCCTTCTTGACAAAAGTGCAGATGTTCTCCTCCAGAAGCTGAGCAGATACATTATAAACAACACAAATGCAGTCAGTGTTCAGATCTGTGTAAAACAAGTTCTCATTCATTTATACATTTCCAAACTTTAGTGAATGACAGACCATAAATATGGAGTCCAGCTGTGTCTGATGTTGATCACTGATGACCTCTGACCCCTGCTGCTTCACTCTGTGGATGAGGACACAACAAAGACTGATTATTTCTCTGTTTCAGTGACACTCCTGACTCTCTGTTGTAGAGTCTGTTCTATTGATAGACTCTGTAAGGTCTGGATTATTAATGTTCTCTATTATTTTAGACAATTTTTTGTAATCTTACTTTGTTTTAAAAGTCAGAGGTCGTGCTGTTGACCGGTCGCTCCTGAAGGACTCACAGCTGGAGCCAGGTTCAGAAGACTTTGGTGTCTTTTTTATTCTGGTTCATTGAACAAAGTTAAAGATAAAATATTGAATTTTATGACAATGACTTTTTAAAAGGATTTATTTTTAGCTGAAAAGAGATGCATTAATTGAACAAATGTAATAAAAGGAAGAAAGTTCTGCACTTTAGTTTCTCTTGCAGTAATGTCCTGGTCAGACTAACTTTGTTATTGTTCTTGTGGAGAATGTAATGGCCTTTACCAACCTAAAAGTGGTAAAGGCCATTTTCTAAAAGTGAAGTTCTTTTTGTTGAACAATTAAGACAAACATATGCAACTTGAAAAAAAAGTGTCTTTGAGTTCTTTTTTAAAAGTGAAGAACAGGTGAATGTAAAAGCATCTGGACTCAGTTTTCAAGGTGAAGACGTTTCGTCTCTAATTTCAAGAGACTTTATCAATCCTAAGTTCAACTGTAAGAGAGCTGAGTTTTATCTCTAGAGGGAGGAGTTTAACCTGAAACTAACTCTGATTGGACCAGGCTGTTCTGGTCTCATAGTCGTTAACTCTGAAAGGACAGTGTGACTCCTGATGTGAGAGTCGTTAAGGCTCAGGAGAGTCATTAGTGACACTGTTCCATTCAGCTGTTGTTCTGTGCTTTCTCTTTGAGGTGGAGGTAACCTGCACTCATAAGGGATAACTACACTCTTCTCTTTTGTCCCTGGTTCCTCTCCGTTTGGTTTCTATGTCCTCTCGGTGTTGTTGAATGTCCCTCTGGGGATCCACAGTCTCTCAGAGATTCATGAATGTGTTGTTCTACTTTCTCTTTTCCTCCCGAGGCTGATACATGCTGGGTAAATTTTGAACTGTTATAAGAATTTTAATTTTAATGTTTAGAGTTACTGGGGGCTTATAGTTCTCTTCAGGTCATGTCAAATTCACGTCATGTCCTTCGTGCTAATCCAAGCATGAAGTAGACATAACAAGACTGAGACATGGCTTGTCACGGGACGTCTGC
Organism: Neodontobutis hainanensis; assembly: GCA_024349245.1. NCBI lineage: Eukaryota > Metazoa > Chordata > Actinopteri > Gobiiformes > Odontobutidae > Neodontobutis > Neodontobutis hainanensis. The sequence goes on along the minus strand of JALDNG010001960.1, from coordinate 31,365 downwards.
ACCTGGACCATTGTGAACGCCTCTCACCAAGGACTGTGTTGTATATAATCTTATGTTATATTTACATCTTTAAGCAAACCTGCATCTGTACCATTGTTACTGTGTCTGCTTTGCTCCTCCTTGCAAGGATTAAAACCTGACCATTGCTTGTTAAAATATAATCGGTCTCCGTGTCTCTCTGGTTAAATATAAGGATATAAAATATTCCTATAACAGAACATGTGTGCCAGAGCCACAGAGCTGTTATCTGAATTATTATACACATACTTTTAAAAATAAATGACAGATATTGTTTTATAGACTCCACCCAAATCTAAAGAGACACAAGTGGGCTCCAGCTCTGAACCTGCATCTGAACCTGCTTTACAAAAACAAAAGTCCAACCATTATCCTGACCTTACTCTAGGATCTGTGATGAATATATGAATTCATTCTAATAAAAACTTTCAAAGACCTATTCAAGGACATTTTCTAAAGACTTGTTGAGCTCCAGTTTGTAATGACTCAAAACCAAAAGAAGAGAATGGTTCATATCGACCAGTCTCTCATTAAACTTGGACCACAAACTGTTTACAGCAATTACAGCCCATCAATTATCAGAAATGATTTATCCATCCATCCATCTTCTACCTCTTATCCGGGGCCGGGTCGCGGGGGCAGCAGTCTAAGCAGAGAAGCCCAGACTTCCCACTCCCCAGACACTTCCTCCAGCTCTTCCGGGGGGATACCGAGGCGTTCCCAGGCCAGCCGAGAGACATAGTCCCTCCAGCGTGTCCTAGGTCTTCCCCGGGGTCTCCTCCCGGTGGGACATGCCCGGAACACCTCCCTAGGGAGGCGTTCAGGAGGCATCCGAAACAGATGCCCGAGCCACCTCAGCTGGCTCCTCTCGATGTGAAGGAGCAGTGGCTCTACTTTGAGCTCCTCCCGAGTGACCGAGCTCCTCACCCTATCTCTAAGGGAGCGCCCCGCCACTCTGCGAAGAAAGCTCATTTTGGCCGCCTGTATCTGGGGTCTTGTTCTTGCGGTCATGACCTAAACTTCATGACCATAGGTGAGAGTAGGAACGTAGATCGACTGGTATATTAAATATGATAAATGTGTCTGTCTTATTAAACTCATGCTTGTGTCTGACTGTAGGCCTCGGTCTGAAGAACAAGATGACACAGAATGTATTGGACTAGAATCAGAAAATGAGTGACGTGATTAAAAAGCTGTCATTACACTGTGTGCCTCGGGAGATGCTTGAGTTCTGAAGAACTGTGAGACAGTGTGGCTTTTAGATCCAGACACGGAGGGTTCTCTGGAGCTGCTGGTGTTAAATCAACTCTCTGTCCAGAGACCCGCCCTCCTCTGACACTGGCCCCGAAACTGACCCCATTAAACCAACGATGGCAGCGAGTATTACCCAATCAGAGGCAGAACAGGACGAGTCTTCACAGGATGTGGGAGGGACCATTTCTGTTGATGGTGCATTAAAGAACACTTGGAAATACAAAGGCCGTCCCGTATTGATTGAAAACAGTGTAAGTGTTACAAAAACACAGATGAATACAAACAAGCAAATGAATAAGATGTAGTGTTGTTTCCAGAGTTCATTGGTGCTTTTTTGTCTCTCACTGTTAGAGCCACGAGCTCAAATGGAACTGTCCTCCATGTCTTCCTGTCTTCGTTGGAGACGACTGGACTCAGAGTCAGCATTGGAAGTGTTGAGAGCTTTATTTAAGACAGTGTTTCTGATTTCTCTTGTAATTGTAGATGTTTTTATTTTTGCAGTTTCCAGAGGTTGATGACACTTGGGTTTAATGACTGTGAGTTCTGCTCTTTCAACAAACTAAAGGCCACCAGGACAAAACTCTGAAGAGACTCAGCTCAGTTTAACTTTAGAAATCCCCAAGAGCAACTCATCTGGAGAAGATTTGAGCTGAAAAGTGTTTTTATCTGAATTTAGACAAACACTTGTCTCAGTGTCACCAGTTTTCTTTGGTCTTTTCACTGACAGTGAACATTTTAATGTGTTTGTCTGATTCTAAGGATGTGGAGGTCTCAGAGCTGTTAATTTAATTATTCTACAAATAGTTCTGACGATGACTTACTGTGGACCACGTTCTCTTTTAAACCAGATCTGTTGATCCTTGGACTCATCACTTTTGAAGGAGACACAGCTGGGCCCAGGAGTAGGTCTGTGGAGAAAGATGGTGCAGTGGTTTTAGTGCTGACCTCTGACCTGGAGAACAGTGGTGGATCCTCATCTCACCTCTGAGCTTTGGGGGGGTCAGTGGTTTTAGAGGGAGGGGCTCCGTCCTCTCTGTGCTCACTCTGATCCATGTTCAGTCCAGAGTCCTACAAAATGACACAAAGTGAACAAACTGTAAAGGACACTCATTAATCCTTTCCTCTGTCCTACACTGCCCCTACAGACACAGACCACTCACTGCAGCTCAACACTAAACTAAACCAGCTCTGAATCCTCAGGGACTAAACTGAGATTAAAACTAAGACATATTCAGGACTCAACCAGAAATGAACCTGCACCAACATTTATTAAACCTTTATGAAACTGTTATAAGTCACCAGGAATAAGAATTCTATATCCTTATGTTATCCAGAGATTCATGTAGACAGAGTATATTTTAAAAAGCAAATGGCCAGGTTTAATTCTTACAAGAATAAGCAAAGCAGACGCGCATAAATCAAGGCTACAGAGTGAGGTTTGCTTAAGGAAGTAAACAAAACATTCAATTTTATATCACTGCACTACATATCACTACATACTACCAAGGCCCCAGCTCCAGGTGCAGAAGTCCGTGGCAAGCCATGTTTCCGTCTAGTTATGTCTACTCTATGCTTGGATTAGCATTTAGGATATAACATAATTTAACATGACCTGTAGAGAACTACGAGGCACCCAGCAACTATAAACAATATAAACAATATAATAATAAAAATTACAGAAACATAGATTAAATCCAGTCCAAACCTGATTAAAGCAGGACTAAAACAGTTTTGAACAAGGCCTAGAACCAGGAAGAAACCCAGGACTAACTCAGGCCTGAACTAAATGTGGACTAAAGCCAGACTAAAGCAGGTCTAAAGTCAGAACTAAAGCCAGGACTAAAGCCAGAGCAGAGTGCTGTTGAAAAGAATCAAACTGGTCAAACCTGAGTGGATCCAAAGTGTCCAAAGTGTCCCAGAGAAAAGTGTGCCACTGAAGGAAAAGACTTGTGTGTGCTTCTTCCTGGAGTGACTCAGAGACACACCTGTGTTGGCTGCAGGCCAGGTGGGAGGGGCTGTAGTGGGCGGGGCTTCACACTGACTCCACATAATAATAATCTTTATTTTTATATAGGCACTCAAAGCGCTTTACACACATTAAACTATTGCCAGTGTTACAGAACTTCACTGGAGGCAATGTAGGTTAAGTGTCTTGCCCAAGGACACAACGACAGTATGCGGGGGAGAGCGATGTTATGATGTTTTGGAATGTTTCGAGCGCGGATCGATCCGCCCACCCGCCGGTCGAAGGACGCAGACCAGCTCACTGTGATTATAAGAGAACTAATCAAATGGATTTTCTTAACTCATCGCTGCACAAGTCTCTAAGTCTGCTTTAGACATTGTCCCTTTGACTTTGGAAATGTTTTGAAGGAGATAAAATGCTGATGATGTAATAAATTCAAGTCTGAGTCCAGGATGAGTCCTAGATTCTTAAACACTTGTGATCAGCTGCTCGTCTCCAAAAGGTTTTTCCAGGAGTCGTTGAGCCTCTTTTAATTCAAGAGTGAGTTCAAACGCTCTGATGAAGGCTGTAAAGGTCAGGGGTCACCATCTTTTCTAGGTAACTGTGACTGCTGCTGTTGTTTTACAAGCTTTGTTTCAGTCACAACTTGTAAAAGGCTCTTGTCACATTGTTCATATGTCGTCTGTGCTGCTTGTCTTTGAGGATCCTTATTATTTGTTCTTCAACGTCGTGTCAAAGATGTGTCTCACAGTGCATTCATCAGTTCATTCATTTACCTTCGAGGTGTAATCCAGACATTACAATCCTCAGCAACAGAAACTCTGTGTGCTCCCAAATCTGGTGTAGCTCAAGACTGAAAACATGAGCACATCCAACACTTCAACACTGCCTTCAAAGTGTTCTTTCAGACATCATTAATGACACACAAACACTTCAACACTGCTTCAAAGTGTTCTTTCAGACATCATTAATGACACACAAACACTTCAACACTGCCTTCAAAGTGTTCTTTCAGACATCATTAATGACACACACCTATTCTTAAAAGATCAACTTCAGGGAAAGACATAAAACAAATCAAGAACTTCTGCTGCATCTGGTTTTATATTAAACACATCCAAATGTGAGATTCTGACTTTATATGATCGAGCTGAGAGTTCAATTTGTGGTGTTTTAGTGAAAAATATGTTAAATATTTAGAAATACACATCACAAAAGATGGAGCAGAAAGAGAAAAGGTGAATGTTGTCCCTAAGTTAAAAAAAGACAAAGAGACACTTTTGTGGAAGAAGTCTGAGACAAAAGCAGGAGGCGTGTCCAGATGTGTTGACCCTCCTTGTCACTAGAGGTCAGTGAAGACACATGCAAAGAAATCAATCAACTATTGATAGACTTCAGATGAAAAATCAATATTAACCAGTTCCAAGGAGCTGCAGGTGTTGAACTTTTGTGTTTGATAGATTTAAATGAAACCTTTAAAATCAAATGGACTGAACAAAGCCTGAGGAACCCAGACTCACTCTGGCTCTTCATCCTTTGAACAGATTCAAGAGGTTGGTGCTCTACAGTTTCTATTACAAAGTCAATACAGTGTTGAACATGACTCTAACACCATCAGCGTTCTACAGCAGCTCTACTCGCACTAACTCTGTCAGAGCCACAGCTTCTCCTGCACAAAACTCTTCTGTGGAACAAGACTTTACAAAACCAAAGAAGTCCTTAGACTGAACAAAACTCTTCTGTGGAACAAGACTTTACAAAACCAAAGAAGTCCTTAGACTTAACAAAACTCTTCTGTGGAACAAGAAGACTTTACAAAACCAAAGAAGTCCTTAGACTTAACAAAACTCTTCTGTGGAACAAGAAGACTTTACAAAACCAAAGAAGTCCTTAGACTTAACAAAACTCTTCAGTGGAACAAGAAGACTTTACAAAACCAAAGAAGTCCTTAGACTTAACAAAACTCTTCTGTGGAACAAGAAGACTTTACAAAACCAAAGAAGTCCTGAGACTTAACAAAACTCTTCTGTGGAACAAGAAGCCTTTACAAAACCAAAGAAGTCCTTAGACTTAACAAAACTCTTCTGTGGAACAAGACTTTACAAAACCAAAGAAGTCCTTAGACTTAACAAAACTCTTCTGTGGAACAAGAAGACTTTACAAAACCAAAGAAGTCCTTAGACTTAACAAAACTCTTCTGTGGAACAAGAAGACTTTACAAAACCAAAGAAGTCCTTAGACTTAACAAAACTCTTCTGTGGAACGCGAAGACTTTACAAAACCAAAGAAGTCCTTAGACTTAACAAAACTCTTCTGTGGAACAAGAAGCCTTTACAAAACCAAAGAAGTCTTTAGACTTAACAAAACTCTTCTGTGGAACAAGACTTTACAAAACCAAAGAAGTCCTTAGACTTAACAAAACTCTTCTGTGGAGCAAGAAGACTTTACAAAACCAAAGAAGTCCTGAGACTTAACAAAACTCTTCTGTGGAACAAGACTTTACAAAACCAAAGAAGTCCTGAGACTTAACAACATGGACACACAAGCAAATTATTTTAGTACAAGACCTTTATGAAAATCATGGAGAAATACAAAAATATGAAAACTTTATGATTTTAAACAATTTTCAAATAACTGCTGTGACAGCCAGGGGTAGCATTATTCTGAAGTCTTTTGCTGTTGTCCTTGTTCCTGTGTTTCAGGAAGTGGTGGGTGGGGCTAATCAGGTCCACACCTGGAGATGGCCTTTAAAAGGGCCTGAGATGATGGCTTCTGTCTCTTTTGGTTCCATCATCCTGGCTGTGTTCTGGACCTTTGTCTTTTGTTATTCTACATACTCACGCATCATATGCACACAACATTGCACTCACACTGATTAACACAGTCATGTTATTTCTTATTTAATTAATAAATGTACTTATCTTGTTTCTAATGTGTGGTCTCCTTTTGTCATTGACTCCTTGAGCCAGAGTCGTGACACTGCCCAAAAATATAATTATGGCATAGAAAGTATTTCAAAATACATATTTGAACTAATTAAAGGGTTTAAATCATATTTCAGAAAATATATTTGTTAAATGAATAGACATTAAAAATAGAAATGTATCAATAAACATTTTAGCAAAAGCCTCTGAGATTTGACTCGTTCAGTTGCTGCTTGTTTAAGCGGCTGCTCAGTGTAGTTTTATAAGATTAAATGTGATAAAACATGAATTATGGCTTTTAACTATTGTACAGAAAACAACGTAAGACATAACACTGGAAACTTTTACATAATATCTACCAAACCAACACATTTATTTAACATTTATAAAATAATAACCAAACTGCACTTTTTACAAAAACTGGAAGAAGATTTTTAAAGATCTTTTTATACCTGTTTCTCCAGACAAACCTTTTGGACCTTTTAGATCTGAATATCTCTAAAAAAATTATTTAATATCAAACTAACAAATCAAACATTTTTACCTGTTTTAGCCATAAAAACTGAAATTAGATTGAATTGATTGTTAACATCTTTATTTTATTTTGAAAATATCATTTACACAAATAAAATGTGTTGAAAACAGGAAACCATTATTTAAACTCTTTTCAATTATAATGAATAATAAAATCTTTTCACTGAACACATTTACAAATAGAAAATCTACTGAAAGTGTTCAAACGTAGGAGTTATTTTGTGAAATGGAAAGTAATAAAAAGTATGTGATGTTTAAAAAGCTTTGGTCCTGTGTGTTTATAGACTTTATATCGACACATGTCTGAAAGTGTCACTGAGACACAACTGTGACTTTACACTGCCCTGTAGGCCTCTCTTTATTATCATTTACACCAAACTAATGTGGCCTTTCTTTCATCTTTATGTCTTTTTGGTCTTGTTTTATGTTTATTAGACTTTTTCAGTTGCAGTGCTTTATTTTGTAACGTTATATTTTATATTGTATATATTTTTATATTGTGTTGTTAATAAAAGACTAGATCAAAACAAAGGCTTTATGTTTAACATGAGCTCATTATTATTTGTCACAAATATGATCTGAGCCTAACAGGAAGTTCAAATAAGCACATGTTGAGGACTTGAGCAGTTTTTCTAACACTGTGTGTCTTTGTGGAAGCATAACTCAATAAAACACAACACTAACACAACAAAGCCTCTTTCCTTTCAGCTCTCTCGTCTCAGGTGCAGCAGAAAAACTCACACTGACTCTTCCTTTACACTTTGGATTCTGTTGTGTTTAAAGTTGATCGACTCAAAGAACTAGTCTCAGGTTTGGACACATTACGTTATATATACATATTATATTCTTCATATTTGTTTAAATATCTGCCCTTCATTTGTGAGTCTTCTACATTAAGGCTTCAATATTTGAGGAGGCACATTTTACACTTAAATAAAAATGATATCTTATGATCTTATAATAAAACAGTAATATTTACGAGATAACACAAAGATAACACAAAGATATTCAAATAGAAGATTTATAAAGCTATCCATGATCTTTTAGATCATACTGTGGTAAAGCAAACGGGCAGCTTTTAGAAAGAACTGTCCTTTAGCTTTACACATGAACTGGTTTATAAAACACACAGTGGACTCTGGACACAGATGAAGCTTCAGACGACTCTCAGATCCACTTTTAATGTTTCTTTTAGTGTCACCTGGACAACTCTTAGTGTTTAAATGAAGAAGCACAAGTATTTAGTCACATGTAGAGTCTCAAAGTCTGCTCACTTTCTGCACAAACATGGATTTCTCTGTTTTAATGGATAAACATTAATGATGTATTGTTTTTGTCCCTGTCTCTGTGTGTCCTATGAGGAAGAGTGGGACGTCCTGTGAGGAAGAGCGGGACGTCCTGTGGGGAAGAGCAGAGCGTCCTGTGAGGAAGAGCGGGTGGCACATTTGTTTCCTATTCAACAGAGCAGCCTGTCCTTTTATGGGAGGCACATGTGTTTCCTATTCAACAGAGCAGCCTGTCCTTTTATGGGACATAGGAATGTGCAGTGTTCTTAAACGGGTCTAAATATAACCCTTATGACTGGACTCACAGTCAAGTCAGAGGCAAGAAGTGCATTCCAAATCATCTACTTCAGAAGACATGTTTCAAGATTTATATAACATTATTTCTTATAGCAATAGTCATAAAGACATGGGATAAACTTTGTAAAGACAGCTTTAGTGTCCAGTCTGACTCCAGTGCTGACCAGAGACAAGAGCTCTCATAATAACGGTAAGACTAGCCTCAACTGTTTTATTCTCAATGAACTGAACAGGATTATATTGTGATTATGAAGGAAACTCAGTCACAAGTTTTAAAAGAAGTTGCACAGCACGAGCACCATGTCTACGCCAGTATTCCTTCTGTAGTATTTCTTCTGTAGTGTTCCTTCCGTAGTGTTTCTTCCGTAGTGTTCCTTCTGTAGTGTTCCTTCTGTAGTGTTCCTTCTGTAGTGTTCCTTCCGTAGTGTTTCTTCCGTAGTGTTTCTTCCGTAGTGTTCCTTCTGTAGTGTTCCTTCTGTAGTGTTCCTTCCGTAGTGTTTCTTCCGTAGTGTTCCTTCTGTAGTGGTCCTTCTGTAGTGTTTCTTCCGTAGTGTTCCTTCCGTAGTGTTTCTTCCGTAGTGTTCCTTCTGTAGTGTTCCTTCTGTAGTGTTCCTTCCGTAGTGTTCCTTCCGTAGTGTTTCTTCCGTAGTGTTTCTTCCGTAGTGTTCCTTCTGTAGTGTTCCTTCTGTAGTGTTCCTTCCGTAGTGTTTCTTCCGTGAGTGTTCCTTCTGTAGTGGTCCTTCTGTAGTGTTTCTTCCGTAGTGTTCCTTCCGTAGTGTTTCTTCCGTAGTGTTCCTTCTGTAGTGTTCCTTCTGTAGTGTTTCTTCCGTGAGTGTTCCTTCCGTAGTGTTTCTTCTGTAGTGTTCCTTCTGTAGTGTTCCTTCTGTAGTGTTTCTTCCGTGAGTGTTCCTTCCGTGAGTGTTTCTTCCGTAGTGTTCCTTCTGTAGTGTTCCTTCCGTAGTGTTCCTTCCGTAGTGTTCCTTCCGTAGTGTTTCTTCCGTAGTGTTCCTTCTGTAGTGTTCCTTCCGTGAGTGTTCCTTCCGTAGTGTTCCTTCCGTAGTGTTTCTTCCGTAGTGTTTCTTCCGTAGTGTTCCTTCCGTAGTGTTCCTTCCGTAGTGTTCCTTCCGTAGTGTTTCTTCCGTAGTGTTCCTTCCGTAGTGTTCCTTCCGTAGTGTTTCTTCCGTAGTGTTCCTTCCGTAGTGTTTCTTCCGTAGTGTTCCTTCCGTGAGTGTTCCTTCCGTAGTATTTCTTCCGTAGTGTTCCGTCTGTAGTGTTTCTTCCGTAGTGTTCCTTCCGTAGTGTTCCTTCCGTAGTATTTCTTCCGTAGTTTTCCTTCTGTAGTGTTCCTTCCGTAGTATTTCTTCCGTAGTGTTCCTTCTGTAGTATTTCTTCCGTAGTGTTTCTTCTGTAGTGTTTCTTCCGTAGTGTTCCTTCTGTAGTGTTCCTTCCGTAGTATTCCTTCCGTAGTGTTCCTTCTGTAGTATTTCTTCCGTAGTGTTCCTTCTGTAGTGTTCCTTCCGTAGTGTTCCTTCTGTAGTGTTCCTTCTGTAGTGTTTCTTCTGTAGTATTCCTTCTGTAGTGTTCCTTTTGTAGTATTTCTTCTGTAGTGTTCCTTCTGTAGTATTTCTTCTGTAGTATTTCTTCTGTAGTATTTCTTCTGTAGTGTTCCTTCTGTAGTATTCCTTCCGTAGTGTTCCTTCTGTAGTGTTCCTTCTGTAGTGTTTCTTCTGTAGTGTTCCTTCTGTAGTATTCCTTCCGTAGTGTTCCTTCTGTAGTGTTCCTTCTGTAGTGTTTCTTCTGTAGTGTTTCTTCTGTAGTATTCCTTCTGTAGTGTTCCTTCTGTAGTGTTCCTTTTGTAGTGTTTCTTCTGTAGTGTTCCTTCTGTAGTATTTCTTCTGTAGTGTTCCTTCTGTAGTGTTCCTTCTGTAGTATTTCTTCTGTAGTGTTCCTTCTGTAGTGTTCCTTCTGTAGTGTTCCTTCTGTAGTATTTCTTCTGTAGTGTTCCTTCTGTAGTGTTCCTTCTGTAGTATTTCTTCTGTAGTATTTCTGGATTTAAAGGCTGTTTCTCATGTTACACAAGTTAAACGGAGATCGTCTGGATCAACTGGAGACAGTCCTGTTTACATCGAGTTATAATAAAGTTAAAATCCACAAACCGCTCTCGAATCACAGCTGTATGCTTCTTTCTCCTCGACACTAAAAGAGCCATCATTATAAACATGTCCGCTGTAAAAAGAATCACATCCATGTCATTTAAGACAAGATTATACCTACATTTCTTGGTGACCGGGACAAGCGTCAAGAGTGAGTCACGGATGTAATAGAGCAAATTCTGTCATTTTTCAAATCAATAACATCAATAAACAAATAAAACGGAAATAATGTAGGTTATTTATTCTTTCTCTGCGACCCAGTACCAAATGACCCACGGGCCGGTACTGCTCTAAAACACGAGCCTTTAAAAATGTGGTCTCACTCACAAACAGACAAAAACACGGACACACCTGGATTGTTGCAGGCAGTTAAGGAGTTATCTTTTCAGGAGAGCTGCTCACAGAACGAGAACGTTAGTGATGGGCATTCCAGCTCTTTTTCATGAGCCTCAGCTGACTTTAATAATAAATAAATGTTTTAACTATGACTTTGACTGCAATACGTGTAAAAACAGTTCCAAATAAATTATTAAATATTTAAAAATGCATTAATTTGTTATAAAAAAAAGAATGCTATTAAACATTTGCATTTAAGAAATTTTGCCAATGGAATATCAATTTGGCCTTTTTTCACTAAACACATTGAGTTTTGCATAAACTGGTCCTTTATAGAAGACTGTGTTGCTGTGGGTTGTGGAGTAGGCCTACTTGAGTGATTACTTCTCCAACTGTGAAGCTAGTGGAGCTGCTGGCTCCACTAGCTTCACAGTTGGGAGCACAGTTCAGCCCTCCCTCCTAATATAACTGTCTGACACCTCGTGTATGATTGACAGGAAGAGAAGTTGAAACGAAGGAGGCTTAAGGTGTTTTAGAGGCTTTGCTGCAGAAAAGTGTAAATGTAGTCAACGAAGAAAGTGTCGGAGCTAATCCCGTCTTCACTAGCGTTACACGTCTCTGGAGTAATCCATGTTCAAAAGGACTACATCTGCAGAGTTTGAGCTGCTTTGAAAAACAGCAGCGAGCTCATAAACTGGCGACAGGCTCAAGCCACAACCACGAGGCGCTTGGCCACTTTTAAAATGTCCGCCATTGTTTTAGCCTCTACGAAAACAGTCCGGACACTTTTGTAAAAACGGACAGGGTTTGTCTGAAACTGTCCGCTCGGACTTTGTCCACGTGTCCTAATGTTTCTGACTTTACTCAACAGGTCAGAGAAAAGTAGGATATTATTGTTATTCAAAATGCACACACATAAATAAAATAGAACAAGTGTTTTTAAAGCTGCAAGACATGTTTGAACATTTGATCGAAGCTGTAAATCGTTAATTATGAGCTCATTTATACAAACTATGTGTTTGGTATGTTACAGTTAGCTTAGCCACATAGCCAGACTAATAAATCGAGCACCGAGTGATTTTTATAAAACCCAATAGATTACATAGTTAGTATGCTGGAGTTAGTTTGCACATTAAGCAGAAATAAAGCAGTGTAAAACATGACTCTATTGTGGTCTCTGTTTAATGCCACATCCCTTTTGATGCATTTTTAATCACAGGTCAGGTCACTTTCAACAAGACAATATTCAAATACAATGGGTTCTTAAAGTTTAGTGCAGTTTTATGATATAAATCTTTCAATGGCAGAGTATTTACACACAATGTGCTCTACTTGGTTCAAACACTTCTCTATTTTCACCAGAAGAGGGCGACAAAGACATTATTTACAAATCTAGATTCAACTCTATTCCCGCTTTTTTTTTTTTATTAAAATTATTTAAACCATGTTAGATCAGAGACGTAGGGCTCATCCATCTCAACCTACTACTCGGTGTCTACATTGGACTTTTCGCTCTGTTTCATTTTGTTTCACTTTTCACAGTGTTCTTAGTCCAGATGAGTGAGCACGGCCCGTCTAGTCTTTTCAGACTTATTTACAAGACCTTCTCTCGGTGGGACATGTTTGTAGAAAGTCTCCAAAAGGCTTCCAGAACCAATGACCCTCTCTCAGCTCCTCTTAATGTGGAGGAGCAGCTGCTGTTCTCTGGGCTTGTCCTGGTGACTGTCTCTAAAGGAGTGCTTATTGTTTTTGTCTTTTGTATTTAAGATGTCTTTTGGTCATAGACCATAAGAGATTGGGAACAAAGACCAGTAAATTAAGAACCTTACCGTGGGACTCATCTACGTCTTCACCATAACAAACCAGTACATCCAGGGCTTGCAGAAATGAAAATGTCTCGTACTCTTTTAGACAGGTAGTCTTTAGTGGCCCGACATACAATTAACTAACACAGATAACAATTTTATTATTGATGATGGTTGCGTCTTTTTCATCCAAGACACGAGACGCAGACGGAGGAGTGTGGGGGTATAATATTCCTATTACATTTTAGTAACTATTATGTAGATTATACTCAACATGTTGCTAAATAATGCATTCTTTTTTTAACATCTGTGAAGGTTCTGCAAGGTTAAAGCAAAGGAATCTGAACGAGGTTGTAAAGGTGAAGCTGTTTCTTCTCTTATCCCAAGAGCCTTTTTTCAACCGGTTGAACCCAAGTTGGTGAGATGTTGAGAACTTGTGTTAAGGTGTTAAGGTCTTTTTCTCACTTTTACATTTTTGTCTCTTACAGAGAAACAAGAGATCCTTGGTCAGAAGCAAACTCTCATTAAATAAAGAAGCTGACTACAGCAACTGCTTCTATAATGCACACGTGCGACCAGTGTGGGAAGAAGTTTACCACTGTCTACAATCTCAAAAGACACCAGCTCATCCACACTGGAGAGAAGCCTTACAGCTGTGACCTGTGTGGGAAGACATTTTCACGGGCAGGTCATTTAAAACAACACCAGCGCATCCACACTGGAGAGAAGCCTTACAGCTGTGACCTGTGTGGGACGAAATTTTCTATAGCAAGTAATTTAAAACAACACCAGCGCATCCACACTGGAGAGAAGCCTTACAGCTGTGACCTGTGTGGGAAGACATTTTTAATAGCAAGTAATTTAAAAAAACACCAGCTCATCCACACTGGAGAGAAGCCTTACAGCTGTGACCTGTGTGGGAAGACATTTTTACTAGCAGATTGTTTAAAAAAACACCAGCGCATTCACACTGGAGAGAAGCCTTACAGCTGTGACCTGTGTGGGGAGACATTTTTACAGGCAGGTAGTTTAAAACAACACCAGCTCATCCACACTGGAGAGAAGCCTTTCAGCTGTGACCAGTGTGGGAAGACATTTTCACGGGCACGTAATTTAAAACAACACCAGCGCATCCACACTGGAGAGAAGCCTTACAGCTGTGACCTGTGTGGGGAGACATTTTCACGGGCACGTAATTTAAAACAACACCAGCGCATCCACACTGGAGAGAAGCCTTACAGCTGTGACCTGTGTGGGAAGACATTTTCACAGGCAGGTAGTTTAAAACAACACCAGCGAATCCACACTGGAGAGAAGCCTTACAGCTGTGACCTGTGTGGGAAGACATTTTCACAGGCAGGTAGTTTAAAACAACACCAGCGAATCCACACTGGAGAGAAGCCTTACAGCTGTGACCTGTGTGGGAAGACATTTTCACGAGCAGGTACTTTAAAACTACTCCAGCGAATCCACACTGGAGAGAAGCCTTATAGCTGTGACCTTTGTGGGAAGACATTTTCACATGCAGGTAGTTTAGAAAGACACCAGCTCATCCACACTGGAGAGAAGCCTTACAGCTGTGACCAGTGTGGGAAGACATTTTCACAAGCAGGTGATTTAAAAAGACACCAGCTCATTCACACTGGAGTGAAGCCCTACAGCTGTGATCTGTGTGGGAAGACATTTTCACAAGCAGGGAGTTTAGAAGAACACCAGCTCATCCACACTGGACACAGACCGTACTTTTGTGATCATTGTGGAAAGACATTTAGATGTTCAAGTTCTTTCAGGACACATTACCTTGAACACACTCGAGAGTTGGTGATACCATGTGAGCTGTGTGGAGAGATATTTTACTCTAAACAGACTTCTTCTCGACATCTAAAGAAACACACTGAGGTGGAAATGGGGAGGTGTGGACCACAATGAGACTCTGCATCCTGAAGTTTTTATAGGTGTACATTATGCCCGCCTCTCAGCTCCAGGGTCTTGGATGGACGTGTAATGAGCTGACGTGTCAGTCATAGATGTGTATAGGTTTACGCGTATATGCCACTAAGTGTATAGGACAGCGTGTCCCTGAACAATGATTAGATGTAGTGCAAAGTCATGTCTTTGTCTAGTTTCTATAGAATCTGCTGATCTTGTAGCAGCAGTAGATCATTCAACCAATGTGGAACAGATCCAGAGAAAGTACGTGAGAGTGATTTTTTTTTCCTTTTTGGGATGGCACAACCAGACGTTGTTCATTTGCAGATCGCAAGGATCTGGTAGAACATAGGTCTGTATCAGTGAGTGAAGATATGAGGGGGCGGAGCCAGTGATTGTCTTGTAGGCCAAGAGCATAGCTTTGAGCTTGATGCGGGCGTCAACCAGGAGCCAGTGTAACCTAATGAAGAGAGGAGTTACGTGCGCTGCATTCTGGATGAGCTGCAGAGGTTTGGTTGTGCAGCAGGAGTCCAGCCAGAAGAGCATTGCAATAATCCAGTTTGGACAAGACAAGAGCCTAGACTAGGATTTGTGTAGAGTGCTCCGATAGGAAAGGTTCATCTGCAGCAGTGATAGGAAAAGCCATGCTTCTGAATGACAGAGCCAAGGGAGGTCATGTTTATGGAAAAGAGTAGCGGTCCAAGCACCGAGCCCTGAGGCACCCCTGAATTGAGCTGTTGGGGCTTAGAGACCTCATCTCTCCAGGATACTCTGAATGACCTATCCTAGAGGTAAGACTTGAACCATTGTAACGCCATTCCAGAGACACCCATCGCACTGAGAGAAGACAAGAGGATGTGATGGTTAACAGTGTCAAAGGCAGCAGACAGATCCAGTAAGATGAGGACAGATGACTTGGATGTTGCCTTTGCCAGTCTCAGGGCTTCAATGACTGAGAGCAGAGCAGTTTCGTGGAATGTCCGCTCTTGAACCCAGACTGGTTCTGGTCCAGGAGGTTGTTTCGTGTGAGAAAGGAGGAGAGCTGGTTAAACACAACTTGCTCCAGAGCTTTGGCAGTAAAGGGAAGAAGGGAAACCGGTCTGTAGTTTTCTAACAGTGAAGGGTTGAGAGTGGGTTTCTTTAGTCGTGGTGTGATACGGGCCTCTTTGAAAGCTGTGGGGAATGACCCAGTGGAGAGAGATGAGTTGATGATGTGGGTGAGAGCACGACAGATGGAGAGATGGCCTGAAGGAGATGTGTGGGGATGGGATCCAGCGGGCAGGTGGTAGGGTGGTTAGAACTAATGACCTTGGAAATGTCTGCTTTCGTTAGAGGTGCAAAAAACAACTTTATAAAAAATTGTTCACTAGCCATAAACATGATGGACATGTTTAACCCGCTCCTGAAGAACTGGGATGGACAGCGCTGTATAAAGTTCAGGATCTGTGTGAGAACAGCTCTCAGCATTTCAAATGTGCTCGAGCCTCGTACAGAGTAATGAACAGTACAAATTATGGTGCCAATATTATTTCATTTAATTTTAAACTAGGTGTAGTCATTGTGGGGGATTTTAAAGATGAGCTGTATTTTCAAAACTCTTCATTTTACTAATAAAGTATTAAACACACACATGCATTAAACATTCGAAGTAAACATGAATTGAATGGTGTGTGCAGTAGGGGGAGGTTGGTGTAACACTGGTGAATAGAAGCTTAATGTAAGCCAAATAAATGTAAATGTGGGGTCTAATGATTTATATAATCATATACTGTATATAACTATTTTATTGTTGCGCACAAAAAACCTCCAGGCACAACATTTCCAAACCAACATTTATGTGAGGACCTGATATAATTCTCAAAAGACTGTATTTCAAACAGACTCAGGTTTGATTAAAGCTCACTGTCTGAGCTGATGTCCAGCCTCAGAGGGACTCGTTCTGAACAGACCAGACTTTTACAGCGGGACATTACAGCACAAGTGGATTCAATAGCTTCAAGATAAACAAATGGATTTTCTCCAAACCATTTTAAAATAATGGATCTAATCTAGTGGCACCAGGCACTCCTCTTTTTTTCCACTTTTGTCTTTTTTGAATTTTATATTAATTTTCTATTTACAAAGTCATGGAATTGTTCAGTAGTTTTTTGGGAACACATGCGCAGAAAGTCTGTGCATGTGTAATTTCTGCTACGGTCGGTAAACCTCTGAGCACAGTCATGTGACCTAGTCACTTCCACTCACCCTGTATTCATAGAACTAGCCTAGTACCATGCACATGTATGAAAAAAAACTTGTTTTCTACTGATTTAGTTTGGTTTTAGGCACTGCTTGCTTTGTTTTCTATGACACCAACACAATGCATGTGTTTATTTACAAGATTCTTAAGCCTTATATAATCTTTTATAATTACATTTTATTGTACCCAATTGTTTAAGTCACACATTTAACAAATAAAAGTTGTCAGGTCACAGTCGCAGCTGAGGATAAGAGCTGATGAAATGTGGAAACAGGAAGTGGAATGTGTGAATATTTATTTCTGTTTTTGTTCTTTACAGATGTATAATATCTTCAGGTTTAAATGTAAAGAGATTTTTGAGTTTACAGTTCCTGTCGTCTACGATAAATATGTCCAACACTTCACTTTGTATATTTGACATTTAAAAATAAATGTCTGAAATAACATTAATAGATTTTATTTATTTATTTTAAAGAGAAGGAATCGATAGACAGGAAGTAGAAGTCAGTGTTTGTCAGTCAGGTGTTGATGGGAGAGATGTGTTTTCAGGTGTTTTTTAAAGATGGCTACAGAATCTGCTGATCTTGTAGCAGCAGTAGATCGTTGCACCAAAGTGAAAGACTTTAAACCATGTAGCATTTGGATGCATGTTATGGGAATTGTACATCTCCATTACATTAATGGAGATGTACAATTCCCATAACATGAAGATGTAGAACATGTAGAACATGTAGAATTTATAAAGTCAAAATAACTAGCTTTAATAATCTTTTTTTGGTATATATTTTAAGTGTGATTTTATTTTGGATAGTTTATATAAAATGTTCAATACACATGTTTAGTCTTAGTAGTGTCTGGTAGTTTGACCTTTTGTATTCATAATGTAAATTTTAAGGTGTATTTGATTACATTGATATAAATGCACATATTTCATGTAAATTATTCAATCACATTAATATTTATCTGAATTTAAAAAGTCAGAAGTGGTTCTAAATGAAGAGCCGTTTGAGCCGAAAGAGAGAAATCTGGTTCCATTACAAAAGGATTTCCATCTCTCAGTCTTAGACCATTTTCATTCTGTGTCTGAATATGAGCCTGTGACACAATATGAGTTATTTTGTTGAATGTTCAATGACAGACTGGAATAAATGTTTGCTTTTATCTACTTTCATGTTATTTAAGTGGCAGTAGCTCAGTGGGTAGGGCGGTTGTCCTTCAACCAGAAGGTAGGCGGTTTGATTCCCGCTCTCCTCGCAGTTCATACTGTTGTTGTCGTTGTGTCCTTGGGCAAGACACTTAACCCACCTTGCCTCCAGTGGCTGTAACACTGGTAATTACTGTAGAACAATGTAAGTCGCTTTGGATAAAAGCGTCAGCTAAATGAATAAATGTAAATTAAAAAAAAATATTCAAAAATTACAGACAAACAGTAGATTTGTTACATGCATCTCTCCAAGTGCTAGAGTCACTGATTTAACAGCCCACACATAAACAGAGGAGGTGTCAGGAGGCTAACAGATCATCTCCTGCACTCCCTGACACACCTAAATGGTTCTGGGCGCTCTTGAACAGCTCTGTTTTTACTTTAAACCCATCACCAAACTCACACCAAAGTCTAAAACAAGTTGTTGAAATGTCACAGGTTAACGTGGGACTTAGCCACACGACCACCTGACCTCAGGTCTCTGCTCGCTCCAACTTCGGAGCCAAATTTAATAAACCTTTACCTTTGTGCATAAAACGTAGATTGTTCGATTACAAATCAGATTAAATATGAAATCAGGAACTCTGGAGGTTTTCCAGGATATTGTCAATAATAATAATAATAATAATAATAATAATAATAATAATAATAATAATAATAAATTTGATTTGTAATGCACTTTACATTTGTACAATCTCAAAGTGCTACAGAGCATATCAAAGTAATTCAATATAAAAAGAAAACAAAACGACAAAAACCTAAAAAAACGTTCATTGAAAAGCTTTTGTAAAAAGAAATGTTTTTAGGTTGCGTTTAAAAGCATCAGTAGTCTGTGGGGCCCTCAGGTAGTCTGGGAGGGTATTCCACAGCCTCGGAGCAGCCGATGAAAAGGCCCTATCACCCATGCTGCAAAGTTTTGTTCTGGGAATTTGGAGGATGTTTGAGTTTGCAGAAGAGTGTGTGCAGAGTGCTAAAAGGTTGGGTGGGTGAGAAGTTCCTGCAGGTAGAGGGGGCATGTCCGTGAATACACTGATGGGTGAGGAGGGAAACTTTATACACAATTCTCAGCGTGACAGGGAGCCAGTGAAGAAATTTCAGGATGGGGGTGATGTGTTCATGCTTGCGCACCCTCATCAGGATTCTGGCAGCGCTATTTTGGATGTATTGAAGTCTCTGGATGCTTTTGCCAGAGATCCCGATGAGGAGTGCATTACAGTAGTCCAGCCTGGAAGAAACAAAGGCATGTACGAGCTTCTCTGCATCCTCCGTGCTGAGTATTGGACGGAGTCTGGTGTTTAATGTGGGTGTCAAAGGTGAGATGAGGATCCATTTTGACACCTAAATTACTGACCGATGTGGAAAGGGAGATATTTTGGCCGGAAAAAGTGATGCTAGTGATGGTTGAAGTGCGAAGTTGATGTGGTGTACCAATTAAGATGGCATCAGTTTTAGAGCAATTTAACTGAAGAAAATTGAGCTTCATCCACATCTCTATCTCTTCGAGGCAGGTGGTCAATGTGGATGTTGGTAGGGGAGCAGAGAAAGTGGAGGTTGTCCTTAAATACAGCTGCGTATCATCAGCATAACAATGGAATGATATACCATGTCTACTAATGATTTTACCGAGGGGGAGCATGTAAATGGAGAAAAGTGTGGGACCCAGCACAGAGCCCTGAGGAACACCACAAGTGACATTATGAGTGAGTGATTTGGCTTTGCCCAGGGCAACGTACTCAGTTCTGCCAGTCAGATATGAATTGAACCAGTCGTAAACATTTTCTGAAAGTCCAATGGTGTATTTCAGGCGGTGTAGAAGAATGTTGTGGTCTACTGTGTCAAAAGCAGCTGTTAGATCTAGCAGGATAAGTAGTGATGGGGAACCAGTATCTGCTGCCATCAGAAGGTCATTGGTGATCCTGACCAAGGCTGTTTCAGTGCTATGACCAGGGCGGAAACCCGACTGAAATTTTTCAAACAGGTTATTATTTTCGAGGTGAGTATGAAGTTGTACTGCAACTAGTTTTTCCAAAACCTTTGATAGAAATGGTAGGTTTGAAATGGGCCTATAGTTGCAGAGAACTTTGTCTGACAGGTCTGACAGTATAAACCAGAACTACACACAGGATGTTTTGGTCTTTCTCAGACTATTTAATGCTGAGGAACCAGAAGTTTCTTTAGTGACTGACTTTTTTCAGCTCCTCTGTCTTTTACTAAATCTCTGTCCCAGGACCTGAGGAGATCTTCTTCCGTTGACAGGAGCCTGACGGCCTTTAGGTGTGAACTTCTAATCCTGCAAACATTTACAAAGCTCTTGAAGTGCACCGTCCAGCAGGGCTTGTGACAGCACTTGAATGAAGACCAAACAAAGACTGTTGACTCTCTCTGGGACTTATGCAGCTCCACTTCATAAACACTGTTTGGATCTGTCTTTCATCACTTGCCATTTCAGCAGCATCATTATCTTCTCCTTCAGTTTCTCAGCTCCTGTCGTCACAAATAACCACTGCACAGAAGGCCAGGCGGTTTACTAAGGTTATCTTCACGGGTGAACTTGATGTTCTTGTTACTGCGTTGATGTGTTCTGTGAAGGCTTCTACTTCCTGGGTTCTGATTTTGACTCACGTGTCATCAACACACAGCTGTGTTTTTGTCTGTAGAAGTTACCTCTGAACTGGAAATAAGTAGTGTTTAAACATATCTCCAGTGAACTACAAATATGGTCCGGGGCGAGGCTGGTCCTGTCCTGTAAAGACCTAGTGTCTTATTGTTACAACCACGAGTGACAGTTGTATCTTCTGAGTCTAATTGTAGATGTTCCCATACTTTTGATTTTATTGTCTTCATCGATGTCAGTAAAGGTCCTCAGACATCAGGTCATATTAAACTAAAGTGAAGCGGAGGAAGGCATTTGTCTTTTACAGTTTTATAGTGCCTTGTGTGTGGAGTGACTATATGTCACCACTGCCCTTTGTTTAACGTGACGGAAGAG
The DNA here is from genome assembly GCA_024349245.1 of Neodontobutis hainanensis. Classification (NCBI taxonomy): domain Eukaryota; kingdom Metazoa; phylum Chordata; class Actinopteri; order Gobiiformes; family Odontobutidae; genus Neodontobutis; species Neodontobutis hainanensis. The sequence goes on along the minus strand of JALDNG010001960.1, from coordinate 10,431 downwards.
CTTTTTTATTTATTAATTATAAATAATCACTAGCCGACAATTTAAACAAGCGATGTTTAAATTCACTGTTGAACTTAAAAAGCAGTCTTATGTATAAAAATAATATGTGATTGCTTAAATACAATACAAAATATTAGGACAAAGACAAAGTCAAAACAGTAGATAAATAAAATCAACCAGACAATTTAAAAACAGCCGTATAAAGAGCCGGCTGTAAAGTGCAACACAGAGAAGGGCTAAAGTTCTGTGCAAGGGATGCTGTTGTTGGAGTTCTTTAAGTAAGTTACCTCAAAAGAACATCTGCAGCTGCCCCGAGCTGACAAACTGAGCACTGCTGTGAAAGAAGCACGCCCTGTGTCTTTAGTTAAACTCTCAGTCTTGGATTCAAGCTCATGATTATTTCACTGAACTTTGACCTTTCATTCATACATTCATCCATGGTTTCCACCTGAGGTTTACACACTGCATCTTTACTGTTTCCACCTCGTTTGTGTTCTCTTTGCACACACCATGAAGCCATCTCTCTTTAAGGGCCACTCCATTACTGTTGATATGACTTTCATACTTTTTATTCAACTCTGGCTACACATTAACTAAAATAAATAATGTGAGTAAACTCTACCAGAAATAGTGGCTGTACTAAAGGTAACTTTAGAGTTTTAGTCGACACAAAAACAGAGCACAGCCATAATGTAGCTCCAGTAAGGCATTCATTCTCCTCAAATATACTTTTATATTCCAATAGACAATCATGACCTACCTTTGCTAACTTTAAGAATTTTATAAATTATTTAACAAAAATGATATTACTCTCTCCCTTTTAATTAAAGTGTTGGTCTGCTCAAATGGATTCTAATTGCTGCAAAAGTTTACCTGAACTGAATCATTTCTAATGCAGCACAGTTGTAAACCTATAGTTACTTGAGTAAATGTAGGTTTTACAGTGGAATACACCAGCAGAATTAAAATAAAATACATATCTGAATACTACTATACATTATATAAAGTGGTACCTATAGTTTACGTTGTCAGTGGCATATTTACAAAAGCACAAATTAAATAGAGTTACAAACTAATATCTAAAATGTTTGAGGCACTTGTTTAAAACACCTGTGGATATTTGATATGGTTTTATGGCGTTTAAACTTTGATTCTAATGGATCTGACAAGCTTTATGCGCAAGTCTGAACAGTAGAGGGCGCTGTGAGTAACATAAACCAGAGACGCTCCATCTTTTACCAGCGGAGAAGTGACGTGGCCTGCCTTGACCAATCAGAACACGCCGCTGCTGTACCCGGAAGTACACACATAGAATGCTCCAGTAACTCCAGTCTGAAAAACAAGTGCGCCAAGGTCCGACGAGCTGTCCAACAAGGCCTGAAGACTTTAAGGACGGACATTTATGAATAAAACACTGTCCTACTGGGAGCTTTGTCTCTGTGTCTCTGTGTGGACACTGCGCTCACAGCAGACGTCTTTGTCCGCCTCCCGCTGCAGAGTCTCAGTCTCGTCTGGGACGACGCCTGCAACAATCCAGGTTTGTCCGTGTCTTTGTCTGTTTGTGAGTGTGACCACATTTTAAAAGGCTCGTGTTTTAGAGGCTTTGCTGCAGAAAAGTGTAAATGTAGTCAACGAAGAAAGTGTCGGAGCTAATCCCGTCTTCACTAGCGTAACACGTCTCTGGAGTAATCCATGTTCAAAGGACTACATCTGCAGAGTTTGAGCTGCTTTGAAAAACAGCAGCGAGCTCATAAACTGGCGACAGGCTCAAGCCACAACCACGAGGCGCTTGGCCACTTTTAAAATGTCCGCCATTGTTTTAGCCTCTACGAAAACAGTCCGGACACTTTTGTAAAACGGACAGGGTTTGTCTGAAACTGTCCGCTCGGACTTTGTCCACGTGTCCTAATGTTTCTGACTTTACTCAACAGGTCAGAGAAAAGTAGGATATTATTGTTATTCAAAATGCACACACATATATAAAATAGAACAAGTGTTTTTAAAGCTGCAAGACATGTTTGTGAACATTTGATCGAAGCTGTAAATCGTTAATTATGAGCTCATTTATACAAACTATGTGTTTGGTATGTTACAGTTAGCTTAGCCACATAGCCAGACTAATAAATCGAGCACCGAGTGATTTTTATAAAACCCAATAGATTACATAGTTAGTGTGCTGGAGTTAGTTTGCACATTAAGCAGAAATAAAGCAGTGTAAAACATGACTCTATTGTGGTCTCTGTTTAATGCCACCTCCTTTTTGATGCATTTTTAATCACAGGTCAGGTCACTTTCAAAAAGACAATATTCAAATACAATGGGTTCTTAAAGTTTAGTGCAGTTTTATGATATAAATCTTTCAATGGCAGAGTATTTACACAATGTGCTCTACTTGGTTCAAACACTTCTCTATATTCACCAGAAGAGGGCGACAAAGACATTATTTATAACTCCATGTATCAGTGTTGTTCTGGGGCTGTAACTCTAGTCCTACCAACAAGTCATCCGTTGTTGAATTTGTCCTCGACGTCTCTTTCCTTTTTATTTGGCAGTAGTCGACAGGAAACAGGGGGAGACAGCGAGGGGAGTGACACTGGGCAAATGAACCGAGCAAGACCCCCGTCTACATTGGACTTTTCGCTCTGTTTCATTTTGTTTCACTTTTCACAGTGTTCTTAGTCCAGATGAGTGAGCACGGCCCGTCTAGTCTTTTCAGACTTATTTACAAGACCTTCTCTCGGTGGGACATGTTTGTAGAAAGTCTCCAAAAGGCTTCCAGAACCAATGAGCCTCTGTCAGCTCCTCTTAATGTGGAGGAGCAGCTGCTGTTCTCTGGGCTTGTCCTGGTGTCTGTCTCTAAAGGAGTGCTTATTGTTTTTGTCTTTTGTATTTAAGATGTCTTTTTAGTCAGAGACCATAAGAGGTTGGAAAAAAGATTAGTAAATTAAGAACCTTACCGTGGGACTCATCTACGTCTTCACCATAACAAACCAGTACATCCAGGGCTTGCAGAAATGAAAATGTCTCGTACTCTTTCAGACAGGTAGTCTTTAGTGGCCCGACATGCAATTAACTAACACAGATAACAATTTTTTTAATGATGAAGGTTGCATTTTTTTTATTTATTTATTCATCCAAGACACAGCACACAGACGGAGGAGGTGGAGGTATAATATTCTTATTACATTTTAGTAACTATTATGTACATTATACTCAACATGTTGTTAAATAATGCATTATTTTTTAACACGTTTGTGAAGTTTCTGCAAGGTTAAAGCAAAGGAATCTGGACGAGGTTTTTAAGGTGAAGATGTTTCTTCTCTTATCACAGGAGTCTATTTCTTTTTTTTGTTTTTTTTTATTTTTGGTTAAAAAATAAATAAAATTAAATAAAAAATAAATAAAATAAATAAAGAACTTGTGTTAAGGTGATCTTTTTCTCACTTTTACATTTTTGTCTCTTACAGAGAAACAAGGGATCCTTGGGCAGAAGCAAACTCTCATTAAATAAAGAAGCTGACTACAGCCACTGCTTCTATAATGCACACGTGCGACCAGTGTGGGAACAAGTTTACCACTGTGCAGAGTCTCAAAAGACACCAGCGCATCCACACTGGAGAGAAGCCTTACAGCTGTGACCAGTGTGGGAAGACATTTTCACATGCAGGTAATTTAAAAATACACCAGCTCATCCACACTGGAGAGAAGCCTCACAGCTGTGACCTGTGTGGGAAGACGTTTTCACAGTCAGTTCATTTAAAACAACACCAGCGCATCCACACTGGAGAGAAGCCTCACAACTGTGACCTGTGTGGGAAGACGTTTTCACAGTCAGTTCATTTAAAACGACACCAGCGCATCCACACTGGAGAGAAGCCTCACAGCTGTGACCAGTGTGGGAAGACATTTTCAGAGGCAGGTGATTTAAAAAGACACCAGCGCATCCACACTGGAGAGAAGCCTTACAGCTGTGACCAGTGTGGGAAGACATTTTCATATGCAAGTAGTTTAGAAGAACACCAGCTCATCCACACTGGACACAGACCGTACTCTTGTGACCGTTGTGGAAAGACATTTAGATGTTCAAGTTCTTTTAGGACACATTACCTTCAACACACTCGAGAGTTGGTGATACCATGTGAGCTGTGTGGAAAGATATTTTACTCTAAACAGACTTCTTCTCGACACCTAAAGCAACACGCTGAGGTGGAAATGGGAAGTTGTGGACCACAATTAGACCCTGCATCCTGAAGTTTTTATAGGTGTACATTATGCCCGCCTCTCAGCTCCAGGGTCTTGGATGGACATGTAATGAGCTGATCAGTCATAGGGATGGGCACCAAAACCCAGTATTAAATTGGCCCCGGGGCTAAATTATGAAACACCGTAGTATAAGTAAGATCTGACGCTATCGGTTGTGCTTTCGGTACTGGAGGGAAAAAATGTATGTACTATGTATTTTTGCTTAATGTTATTGTGCACATTTTATCTCACCAAACACTTCTAATGTGCGATCATATTACGACGTTTGTCTGTGAGATCTGTGAGATCTGTCATGTGCGGAGGAGGCTGTCTCTCTCACATACACACCACAAGAACGAGCGCAGCACACACACAACAGTACGAAAACTCACACTTAATACAAAGAGTGACGATGGCGGAGAGAGCAAAAAGAATCACAAGCAGTCTGTCTAAGCACCTTCAGAAGTGCATGATGTGCAGACAGAGAACTGCAAGGTTTACGACTGCCTAGCTTGCTCGTCTCTGGTTGTTGTCCCATCTACGTCTGGTATGTATGCTAAAATCATGTTGAATCAACGTTGTTCACGTCATTTAAAATAAATGTAAAATCTCCCTGGTTTGTTAACCTTATGTAGAAATTCTGTTGATTTATTTTGGGAGAAATGAGAGAATGAAACAAACATATTTTTACTTGTTTTAAAATTCTAAATAAAGAAAAATCAATATGTAAATGTAAACATTTATTTGTCTATATATGAACCATCCAACTCCTAACACCTCTGCTCCAAGACAAGCCCAAAACACACAACACAAAGTACCGATAAGAATACCGTTAAAGTAGGTGTAAATTTTATGGTTCCAATATTATTTAATTTAATTTTAAACTTGGTGTAGTCATTGTGGGGGATTTTAAAGCTGTATTTTCAAAACTCTAATTTTACTAATAAAGCATTAAAACACACACGTGCATTAAATATTTGAATTAAACATGAATTAAATGCTAGGTGCAGTAGGGGAGGTTGGTGGCTCGATTCCCTTTCTCCCCACAGTTCATCCTGTCGTTGTGTCCTTGGGCAAGACTCTTAACCCCTGCCTGCAGTGGTGTTCCAGCTGTAACACTGGTGAATAGAAGCTAAATGTAAGCCAAATAATAAATGTGTGGTCTAATGATTTATATAATCATATACTGTATATAACTATTTTATTGTTGCGCACAAAAAACATCCAGGCACAACATTTCCAAACCAACATTTATGTGAGGACCTGATATAATTCTCAAAAGACTGTATTTCAAACAGACTCAGGTTTGATTAAAGCTCAGTGTCTGAGCTGATGTCCAGCCTCAGAGGGACTCTCGTTCTGAACAGACCAGACTTTTACAGCGGGACATTACAGCACAAGTGGATTCAATAGCTTCAAGATAAACAAATGGATTTTCTCCAAACTTCTTTAAAATAATGGATCTAATCTAGTGGCACCAGGCACTCCTCTTTTTTCCACTTTTGTCTTTTTTTGAATTTTATATTAATTTTCTATTTACAAAGTCATGGATTTGTTCAATAGTTTTTTGGGAACACATGCGCAGAAAGTTTGTGCATGTGTAATTTCTGCTACGGTCGGTAAACCTCTGAGCACAGTCATGTGACCTAGTCACTTTCACTCACCCTGTATTCAGAACTAGCCTAGTACCATGCACATGTATGAAAAAAAACTTGTTTTCTACTGATTTAGTTTGGTTTTAGGCACTGCTTGCTTTGTTTTCTATCACACCAACACAATGCATGTGTTTATTTACAAGATTCTTAAGCCTTATATAATCTTTTATAATTACATTTTATTGTACCCAATTGTTTCAGTCGCACATTTAACAAATAAAAGTTGTCAGGTCACAGTCGCAGCTGAGGATAAGAGCTGATGAAATGTGGAAACAGGAAGTGGAATGTCAAGTTCTTGTTCTTTACAGATGTATAATAACTTCAGGTTTAAATGTAAAGAGATTTTTGAGTTTACAGTTCCTGTCCTCTATAATAAATATGTCCAACACTTCACTTTGTATATTTGACTTTTAAAAATAAATGTCTAAAAAACAAAACAGCTTTTACACAGAACAACTTTGGAGATGCAAATATCTGTAGGTTTCTGTTGAAATATGAACATAATGCACAGAGCACTAACTCAGGGCCTTTTAAAATAAAAATAACTAGCGTTAATTTTTTTTTGGTATATATTTTAAGTGTGGTTTTATTTTGAATAGTTTATACAAAATGTTTTTTTATTCATAATGTAAATTTTAAGGTGTATTTGATTACATTGATATAAATGCACATATTTCATGTAAATTATTCAATCACATAATTTTTGTCTGAATTTAAAAAGTCAGAAGTGGTTCTAAATGAAGAGCCGTTTGAGCCGAAAGAGAGAAATCTGGTTCCATTAAAAGGATTTCCATCTGTCAGTCTTAGACCATTTTCATTCTGTGTCTGAATATGAGCCTGTGACACAATATATGAGTTATTTTGTTGAATGTTCAAAGACAAACTGGAATGAATCACAAAAATCACTTTACAGTAAAACTATAACAAAAACTAAATTGAGAAAACTTTTTCTGTTAACATGTGACAAAAACAAGTGGCACAATAAATGTAATAATAAAACAAGAGTATTATATAACACTTAATAAGTCTGTTTAGTAAGTTAGCTTTAGCACCTGTTTGTTCAGAATGTAATTAACGATAGAGAACACACACTAGAGCTGTAATCTTAGTTTATTTGTGCGTGTCATATTTTAGTCAAGGCTGGATTAGTTATTTTCATTGTTTTTATTGTCATTGTTCGAACATTGCTGGATATTCTGTTCATTAGTCCCAACCTTTGCTTCAAAAACATTTAACATTCTGTCATTGTAATAATAAAGACATACCTCCTGTGTTTTATTAGTAATGTCATTTTTAATGCCCTTCCACAGATCTCAGAGTCTTTGTGACTCTTATCCTAAGATGAAAGATCTAGAAGGGGGCTGGTGGCTTTACAAAGCTGTGGGAAGGTAAAGCTCAGCACATATTTTAGGTGTTTATAATAAAATGAGTCTTCTATGTTCAACAAAAATCGGAGGAACAGGTCAACGACAGCTCATCCAGCTCCCCAGAAGAGGAAGGTTCCACAGGCAGCAGTCTAGTGAAGACTTGGGAGGCATTATGTCCAACAGAGATTGGACCTGACCCTCTGCCCTTAACAGCAAAAGAGTTCCAGGACAAAAGCCAGATGTGGGACATGCAGGGAACACATTCCAGTTGAGCTGCTCACGCTCCATGTTGAGACCTGTACCACACACCTGTACCTGAAGAGCTCTTGTACACACAGACACTTCCAACATCTTTCATATACACTACTCAAACAGTTAGGGCTATTCGAGGTCAGTTGGCTCAGTTTTATGGAGACTTGGGGGCTCTGTCCTGGAGTTATCAGGCACTATCCTCATGGGATGTGTCCAAAGGACGCCCACTTCTATACCTTTCTGTGACTCTTCCAGTCTCTCTGTATCGCTGTCACAACCTGCTGATGGCACTCTGTGACACTCAAGCTCAGTAACATCCCTCTGAGAGCATCCCGTCAGAAGCTTTAGAGACCAGGTACTGTTGTTGTCTTAGTCTCATGATCTCAAAATGTGAGCAGCAGAAGGAGGAGCTCATTCAAGCAGAACATTTAGTGGTTGATTTTCATGGATCACCTTTTCAGACAGAATTTTTCTGGTTAATCCTCTTTCACTGTGCACGCACTGAAAGACTGAACAGTTGGACATGTGCGTTCAAAAGTTTAGAGATTGTCAAATGATGTTCACAAAGTTATAGTGCGTTTTAGAAGCATTCAGACATTTTATCACAAAATTCAATATCCCTAACTTTCTGCAAGAATTGTAGATCCACAAGTCCTGTGTCATTTGGTCTCTACATTCCACTTCTACTTTCTACTAAATCTACTGAACCCTGATGGAAAAAGGTTTTTACCCAAAATAATGAATTAAGAGTCAATATTCAAGTTTTCAAAACGACTAAAGATTAAGTTGATGATGTGAATGTTGCACATTTGAAACACAGACAGAATCTGAAAACAAATACAAAGATGCTTGTCTGCTAACTGCCTGTAACTGTTCACAAACCTCTTCTGTTTGCCCTTGTTTTAGAGACCTACCATGAAATACTGGACTTGGAGGATGATAAAGAAGAAGTTATCCAACACATCTTCCTTCATCAAATGACTCAGCTGTCAATGTAAGAATCTGAGCGGGCTTTATCAATGTGCAGTTATCCAGTGGACTCTGAGATCAATGTAAGATAATCACAGACATTAACCATTCCATTTCTTCTGGACATCAGTATTTACAGTGTAAATGTAGAGTGTTGTTTGGTTCATCTTTAGAGTAGATGTATGGATTTCAACAAAAGAAACATGCAATGTCACATCTTACACAAACAAGATCAAACTACCTTGATGTTTACTGCTTAGTCAAGTTGTTATTGGGGTTCTTCTGATGATCTCTTTGTGTTTGCTTGAAACTGTGTCTTTAATGGGTGTCTGGCCCATTATGTGAAAAGATTACATTCATATCCATGGAGCATATGTGGGAGAGGAGAGGGACTGACTACATTTCATTCAATATAGAATTAGATTTGTCTTTCACATGACCTTCCCTTTGACCATGTCCTTAAAAAAATGAATTTGATCTTTATATGCATCTGTCCACATCAACAGCATCAGACTGGAATCAGCCCCAGAGCAGCTCTTCTCTTTGTGTGACTTTGTCTTTTAAAGATTATATTGTTGTCATTTGTTAGTTTCTCAGACATCCTAAAGTCTCTTGGAGAAAAGGCTGACAAATCCAAAACATTTCATATAAATGTGACGAGAGAGGAGCTTTATCAGAGGGTCTTAAGCAGTGGTCCAGACAGAAGCAAGCCTCTCCAAAGAACCCCCTTCCACTCTCTTTTATTGGAGAAAAAGGCTTGGTAAAGAATTCCTCACAGGTTTGTATTCCTCATCGAGGACGTAACAAATAATGAAATCCTCTTTAGCACAATGTCTTTTCCTCCTTACAGAAATGAAGCGTGGCATTCAGTCACATTTATTTGAAGGAGATGCAGAGAAAAACAAAACCCCAAATATAGTATCACAGATTATCAGGAAAACAAATTCAAGTCTGTGCCTTTATTTATGAAATAACTTGTGCTAACAGGTAACCTCAATCCTTTTTCATCAACATTTAAAAGACTAACTAATGAAGCCTTTTCATATTCTGTGTTAGTGCCTTCACTTTGCGTTCACTTGTGAGGCTGATTCCATCCTTAATCAGATCCACCAAGGACCAGACATTTATGGATTTGACAAAGAACTGGCACAACACCATCAGCTGTTCCAGCAGCGTTTTGTTCCTGGAGACCTAAAAGAGCTACGTCACATGTTCACTGTAAAATGTAAAGCATGTTTGTGTTCATTTAACTTTATTCTTTAATATTTGATTGAATCCCTGATTTAAGGTGGATTCAGACTTTATTTTTCAAGCTCTCTGTCCTCACTTCAGCGAGGAGGGCTCAATGAGACGGCAGAAGGAATACTAAATAATAAACTTTCTGCAGGACTTCTTGCAGAAGCTGGAAGACCAAGGTTTGTATCTTTGTCTTCTGCTCCTTTTCTTTGACGTATTAATCGTGTCAAATGCAGAAACCGTAAAGATGTGGCATCATTCTTTTGCCAGCACTGTAGTTGAAAGTTGATTCTTTTTACAGGGACCGAAGATGAGGAAGGAGGAAGAGCTTGATCCAATGCTTTTCTCGATGGATTTCAGGCCAGACACATGTTCCATTGGTAGAGACGGAACGGGAAAGAGACTAAATAACAGTAAACTTTGACCATGACTGCGACTCACGATATGAACAACACACTCTGTTTTCCAATCGTCGATGCTCTACTGCCATTACATTACCCATAATGCACTTAAACACTTGCACTGATTCTGAGAACCTCACACAGGCAGTCCAAGGGGTTTGACTTTAGTCGTCACTAGAAACATTAACAATCTCAACAAAGATTCAATAGAGTTAAACATTAAGATTACTGTTTCTCTTTCATTTAAACTAGTTTTCAGATCACATTAACCTCAAAGATGAACGTCTCATTGTTTCTAATCATTTCCTC
>JALDNG010001959.1:0-46404 GCA_024349245.1 Neodontobutis hainanensis | reverse complement strand
AATAGAAAAGACTGTAGAGGTGCAGTAGTACAGACTGTAGACGAGCATTAGAACAGACTGTACATGAGTATTAGAAAAGACTGTAGACATGTTTTAGAACAGACTGTAGAGTTCCAGTAGTACAGACTCTAGACGACCATTAGAACAAACTGTAGATGTGCAGTAGAAGAGACTGTAGAGGTGCAGTAGTACAGAAAGTTGACAATTATTAAAAGAGACTGTAGACGTGCAGTATAACAGACTCTAGACAATTATTATCTATTAATAATAGAAAAGACTGTAGAGGTGCAGTTGAACAGACTGTAGATGTGCAGTTGAATAGACTTCAGAGCAGAAGTAGAACAGACTCTAAATTGGCTTTGGAACAGACTGTAGACGAGCATTAGAACAAACAGTAAACAACCTGTAGAACAGACTGAGAATGTGCAGAAGAATAGATTCTAGAGGTGCAGTAGTACAGACTGTAGATGAGGATTAGAACAGACTGTATATGAGTATTAGAAAACACTGTAGATATGCTTTAGAACAGACTGTAGAGTTGCAGTAGTTCAGACTGTAGACAAGCATTAGAACAGACTGTATATGAGTATTAAAAAACATTCTAGACATGCTTTAGAACAGATTGTAGAGGTGCAGTAATACAGACTGTAGATGAGAATTAGAAAAGACTGTAAACGTCCAGTAGAACAGACTGACAATGTGCAGAAGAATAGACTGTAGAGATGCAGTAGTACAGACTGTAGACATGCATTAGAACAGACTGTATATGAGTATTAGAAAACACTCTAGACATGCTTTAGAACAGACTGTAGATGAGCAGTAATACAGACTGTAGACTTGCATTAGAACAGACTGTAGATGTGCAGTAGAACAGACCGTAGATGAGTAGTAAAACAGACTATAGACTTGCATTAGAACAGACTGTAAAACTGACTGTAGACGAGCATTAGAACCGACTGTAAACATCCAGTAGAACAGACTGACAATGTGCAGAAGAATAGACTGTAGAAATGCAGTAGTACAGACTGTAGACGAGCATTAGAAGAGAGTGTAGATGTGCATTAGAACAGACTTTAGAAGTGCAGTAGTAGAGACTGTAGATGTGTAGTAGAACAGACTGTAGACGTGCAGTGGACGAGACTGTAGTAGAGCAGTAGTACAGACTGTAAACTGGCATTAGAACAGACTGTAGAGGTGCAGGTAAACAGACAGTAGATGAGCAATAGTACAGACTGTAGACTTACATTAGAACAGATTGTAGATGTGCATTAGAACAGACTGTAGACGTGCAGTAGAACAGACTGCAGATGAGCAGTAGTACAGACTGTAGGCTTGCATTAGAACAGACAGTAGATGTACATTAGAAAAGACTGTAGATGAGCAGTAATACAGACTGTAGACTTGCATTAGAACAGACTGTAGATGTGCAGTAGAACAGACTGTAGACGTTTATTAGAACAGACTGTAGACCTGCAAAAGAACAGACCGTAGATGAGTAGTAAAACAGACTATAGACTTGCATTAGAACAGACTGTAAAACTGACTGTAGACGAGCATTAGAACAGACTGTAAACATCCAGTAGAACAGACTGACAATGTGCAGAAGAATAGACTGTAGAAATGCAGTAGTACAGACTGTAGACGAGCATTAGAAGAGAGTGTAGATGTGCATTAGAACAGACTTTAAAAGTGCAGTAGTAGAGACTGTAGATGTGTAGTAGAACAGACTGTAGACGTGCAGTGGACGAGACTATAGTAGAGCAGTAGTACAGACTGTAAACTGGCATTAGAACAGACTATAGAGGTGCAGGTGAACAGACAGTAGATGAGCAATAGTACAGACTGTAGACTTACATTAGAACAGACTGTAGATGTGCATTAGAACAGACTGTAGATGAGCAGTAGTACAGACTGTAGGCTTGCATTAGAACAGACAGTAGATGTACATTAGAACAGACTGTAGATGTGCAGTAAAACAGACTGTAGACGTGCAGTGGACGAGACTGTAGTAGAGCAGTAGTACAGACTGTAAACTGGCATTAGAACAGACTGTAGAGGTGCAGGTGAACAGGCAGTAGACGTGCAGTTGAGCAGACTTCAGAGCAGCAGTAGTACAGACTCTAGATTGGCTTTAGAACTGACTATAGACGAGCATTAGAACAGGCTATAAACGTCAGTAGAACAGACTCTATATAAGTATTAGAAAACACTCTAGATATGCTTTATAACAAAATGTAGAGGTGCAGTAGTTCCGACTGTAGACGAACATTAGAACAGACTGTATATGAGTATTAGAAAACACTCTAAACATGCTTTAGAACAGACTGTAGAGGTGCAGTAATACAGACTGTAGATAAGAATTAGAAAAGACTGTAAACGTCCAGTAGAACAGACTGACAATGTGCAGAAGAATAGACTGTAGAGATGCAGTAGTTCAGACTGTAGACAAGCATTAGAACAGACTGTATATGAGTATTAGAAAACACTCTAGACATGCTTTAGAACAGACTGTAGAGCTGCAGTAGTTCAGACTGTAGACGAGTATTAGAACAGACTCTATATGAGTTTTAGAAAACACTCTGCACATGCTTTAGAACAGATTGTAAAAGGTGCAGTATTTCTGACTGTAGACATGCATTAGAACAGACTGTATATGAGTATTAGAAAACACTCTAGACATGCTTTAGAACAGACTGTAGATGAGCAGTAATACAGACTGTAGACTTGCATTAGAACAGACTGTAGATGTGCAGTAGAACAGACTGTAGACGTTTATTAGAACAGACTGTAGACCTGCAAAAGAACAGACCGTAGATGAGTAGTAAAACAGACTATAGACTTAAAGACTTTACAGTCTGTTCTAATGCTCGTCCACCGTCTGTTCTAATGCAGGTCTTTAGTGTGTTCTACTGCTCGTCTACAGTCTGTTCTATTGTACGTCTACATTCTGTTCCAATGCACATCTACAGTCTGTTCAACTGCACGTCTACTGTCTGTTCAACTGCATCTCAACAGTCTGTTCTAATGCCAGTTTACAGTCTGTACCTCTGCTCTACTGCAGTCTGTTCTACTGCACGTTTACAGTCTGTTTTACTGCACATCTACTTTTATGTCAATTCAAGGTACAAGTTGTCCTGAGCACTCAGCCTATTTTTACTTAAATTACTAAGAGCACTCCCAAACTGCAGGGGCAACCGCATCAAAAGGTTATGGAACCAACTTCCAGGAAGTGCTCTTGGGACCATAATTACCAGCGCACACACAGAGTGCATGGCAGTTGAAATGTTTGGTAAAAGCTCAGTTGGCCATCTCACTTGTTCCTGAGGAAAAGAAACTTTGACCACAGCTCCTGATTATCCAAGGACACAACTGGTAGGACAAAAGTGGACTGTGTGTTTGTTTGTGTTGAGTTAAGACTTTTGTATGATTTTGTTTGCTTGGTTGTAATGTCCAATTTAAATCAAATAGTGAATACTTTATGTGAACATTACTCTAAGCATGTGTATTGTTTAAATTATATAAGTTTAATTAGAGACCATAGGTTAATTAAAATGACTGTTTGGTTTGACATTTACTATTTGAAGAAGTGGTATTGAGTTATTTGTGATTTATTTGCAACTAATTTCTGCTTTGGTTTGTGTATTTTAAAGGTTATCAACCTATTCTGTTCCACCCCGATCATCTTTAGGAAAAAAAAAAGAAAAAAGAAAGAACAGTTTTGAGTTGTCCTTTGCATTCATCAGAGATAAAGCAGTTTTCAAGTTTGGGCAGAGCTGTAGTCAGTTAAAAACACACAGAACTTGACATCTACAGTCTGTTCTAATGCAAGTCTACAGTCTGTACTACTGCTCATCTACAGTTTGTTTTACTGCACATCTACAGTCTGTACAACTGCACCTCTACAGTCTGTTCTAATGCCAGTTTACAGTCTGTACTATTGCTCTAATGCAGTCTGTTCTACTGCATAACTACGGTCTGTTTTACTGCACATCTACAGTCTGTTCTAATGCACATCTACAGTCTTTTCTAATGCATGTCTACAGTCTGTTCTACTGCATGTTTACAGTCTGTTCTACAGCGCATCTTAAGTCTGTTCTACTGCACGTCTTCAGTCTGCTCTATTGCAAGTCTACAGTCTGTTTTACTGCACATCTACAGTCTGTTCTAATGCACATATACAGTCTGTTCCTATGCAAGTATACAGTATGTACTACTGCTCAACTACAGTCTGTTCTACTGCACGTCTACAGTCTGTTCTACTGCACCTCTACAGTCTGTTGTAAAGCATTTCTATTAGTGTTTTCTAAAACTCATATACAGTCTGTTCTAATGCTCATCTACAGTCAACTACTGCACCTCTACAGTCTGTTGTAAAGCATGTCTACAGTGTTTTGTAATACTCATATACAGTCTGTTCTAATGCTCGTCTACAGTCTGTACTACTGCACCACTACAGTCTATTCTTCGGCACATCGTCAGTCTGTTCTACTGGACGTTTACAGTCTGTTCTAATGCTCGTCTACAGTCTTTTCTACTGCACGTCTTCTGTCTGTTCTAATAATTGTCTACATTCTGTACTACTGCTTCTTACAGTCTATACTACTGCACATCTATAGTCTGTTCTATTGCTCGAATATCGTTTGTTCTATTACCCAATAACAGTCTTTACTACTCGACCTCTACAGTTTGTTCTACTTTTCCTCTACAGTCTGTTCTAATGCTCGTCTACAGTTTGTACAACTAGACCTCTACAGTCTGTTCTAAAGCATGTCTACAGTGTTTTCTAATACTCATATACAGTCTGATCTAATGCTCATCTACAGTCTGTACTACTGCACCTCTAGAATCTATTATTCTGCACATTGACAGTCTGTTCTACTAGGACGTTTACAGTCTATTCTAATGATCGTCTACAGTCTGTTCTACAGCCAATCTAGAGTCTGTACTACTGCTGCTCTGAAGACTGTTCAACTGCACGTCTACAGTCTGTTGAACTGCACCTCTACAGTCTGTTCTATTGTACATCTACAGTCTGTTCTAATGCACATCTACAGTCTGTTCTACTGCAAGTCTACAGTCTGTTCTAATAATTGTCTACAGTCCGCTCTACTGCACGTCTACAGTTCTTTCTAATAATTGTCGACAGTCTATAATACTGCAGCTCTACAGTCTCTTCTACTGCACATCTACAGTCTGTTCTAATGCTCGTCTATAGTCTGAACAACTGCACCTCTACAGTCTGTTCTAAAGCATGTCTAGAGTATTTTCTAATACTCATATATAGTCTGTTCTAATGCTAGTCTATAGTCTGAACTACTGCACCTCTACAGTCTGTTCTAAAGCATGTCTAGAGTGTTTTCTAATACTCATATACAGTCTGTTCTAATGCGCGTTTACAGTCTGTACTAGTGCATCTCTACAGTCTATTCTTCTGCACATTGTCAGTCTGTTCTACTGGACGTTTACAGTCTGTTCTAATGCTCGTCTACAGTCTGTTCTAAAGCCAATCTAGAGTCTGTACTACTGCTGCTCTGAAGTATGTTCAACTGCATGTCTACAGTCTCTTCAACTGCACCTCTACATTCTGTTCTATTGTACTTCTACAGTCTTTTCTACTGCACGACTATAGTCTGTTTTAATAAACGTCTACTGTCTCCTCTAATGCACATCTACAGTCTGTTCTACTGGATGTCTACAGTCTGTTCTAATAATTGTCTAGAGTCTGTTCTACTGCACGTCTACAGTCTCTTTTAATAATTGTCAACTTTCTGTACTACTGTACTTCTAAAGTCTCTTCTACTGCACATCTACAGTTTGTTCTAATGGTCGTCTAGAGTCTGTACTACTGGACCTCTACACTCTGTTCTAAAGCATCTCTACAGTCTTTTCTAATACTCATGTACAGTCTGTTCTAATGCTCGTGTAAAGACTGTAGACGAGCATTAGAACAGACTGTAAACGTCCAGTAGAAGAGACTGACAATGTGCAGAAGAATAGACTCTAGAGATACAGTAGTACAGACTGTGGATGAGCATTAGAACAGACTGTAGATGTGCATTAGAACAGACTTTAGAAGTGCAATAGTAGAGACTGTAGATGTGTAGTATAACAGACTGTAGACGTTTATAAGAACAGACTGTAGACGTGCAGTAGAACAGAGTATAGATGAGCAGTAGTACAGATTGTAGACTTACATTAGAACAGACTGTGGATGTGCAGTTAGAACAGACTGTAGATGTGCAGAAGAACAGACTGTAGACTGTAGGGAATATGGTCTTATTAATGAATAATTAATATGAATATTAATTATGAAAATTAATAATTAATATTTTGCTTATCAAAATATTAATTTCTTTGGGCACCACTCTAGTTTTGAACAGATCCAGAGAAACTGTTTAGTCTAGTCTCATTAATCTAAAGGAAGTAAATTCTTCTCGTTTTCGAAAATTAATGAATTAAACATTGAAACAGTAAATGTCTTTATGGGGTTTTATTAAAGATTATAAAAATTTAAACAGTGAATAATGACAGGGGAAATGACACAAAGGGATAATTATTGACACATGAATGGGTAAATCAAAGAACGATAAAACACTTTACTTTCAGAGGATTTTGTGAAACAAAAGAAAGTAGGCCTATTGATTATTAACTCTATTATTAGATGAGGGGCTGTTACGGAGCGTTTAAAGGGGTTCGATGACGGTTTCTGAGGCCAAGGCTGTTATGTTTAGACAGTTAGACGCCAAACTTGTGTAACTAACATTTAGACTCACCCTGGGGGTCGTGATTGGTCTCAGATCTTAGCGACGAGAGGTCTAGAGGTTGTCCGAACCCTGTCGCAACCGTTGGACGTTTGTCGCCTCCAGGATAGCCTGCTGTTTCCACTCTCCAGAGGGGCTGCCGTGGGCCCGGAGATTCAAAAGCGCCTCGTTACTGTCACAACTAGCCAAGCCTTTTAGCATCAGCGTCGTACACGAGTAAAATTGAGTCTTTCAAAGTTATTACGAAGTCCACTGGAGAAGGTTTAGCGGCTGTGTTGCTGGCTTAAACTTGCTCGAGAAAGTTTGATTTTAGTCAAGCTAACTCTTTAGCAGGGAGGAAATCTTCAAAAATAAAAGCGAGGCAACTTCCTTTTGTTGGCAGGCTGGCAGGAAGTAAGCTACTTTGAACAGCTGTGTGAAGGAAACTTTATCGGCAAGCTAAACTTGCAGGCTTTAAAGTACAAAGAAAATTTACTTACACGAGGTCCGAGCTTGTGAGAGGTTCGAGGCCTACGGCCCTGAACGGACAAGAGGTCCAGTGCGAAGTGAAGAGGAGACGGAGAGTAGTGCAGAGAGCGTGTTTTGACCAGCGGTCACTTTTAACACTTTTGGACGGGGTGTGTCTTACGGAGGAAGGCATTGCTTTGGGGGAGTTTAAATGTTTAAACTAAGTCTTAAACATTCCTTTTGTTTCACCCTATTTTCCTTGGTTTTCGTAAAACACACAAACACATTCGTACTTGCAGGATTATGCAAAGAAACATTTGTCAGACTTATTATAAAAACATATATTCATTAAATTTTATTAACATAAAACGTAACTCTGTAGGAATGGAAGGAATTAGTTGACTTGTAAAACTCTGCATCCTGAAACAAACAGTATAATTGTTAGCACATTCACAATCTTTCTAAGTAATAAAATAACAAAATGTCCTTTAATGAAATAACACCAAATGTCCTTCTTGAGTGCAGAGTCATTTGTCCAGTTAAACCAAAAGGGGTTAGTGTTTGACCATGCCCGAACGACTATGATCAAAGACATTTTCAACTGTCAATCAGGATTAGAATAAAGTGTTCTCGAAAGCTGGATGGACACCTTATCTACAGGATTTACGGCTTTTGGACATGGCGCCTAGCAGTCTGTGATGTTCCATGTGTCACCTTTGACACGGTGCTGGGTAGAACAGTTCCAATTCTTATAAAAGCAAAACAAAGTCATTAATAAGTTTCCTGTCCTTGGCAAAACACGTTGGTGTCCTTTTATCTAAAAGAAAACGGGGTTAGCATGTCTTCTTCTCAAGATTTACATCCACGGCCTGTCTCTGCAGGCCGATGGTGAAACAACAGTTGTTAATCTTGAAGACCCTTAGTGAAACAGTTTGGAGGTCTGTAAGTGATTAAACAAATGTTATAATCCGTGTGGCGTTCTGGAGGCTGATCTGCTACAAGACGCGTTTATTAGAACAGACTGTAGACCTGCAGTAGAACAGACCGTAGATGAGCAGTAAAACAGACTATAGATTTGCATTAGAACAGACTTTAAAAGTGCAGTAGTAGAGACTGTACACGTGTAGTAGAACAGACTGTAGATGAGCAGTAGTACAGACTGTAGACTTACATTAGAACAGACTGTAGATGTGCATTAGAACAGACTGTAGACGTGCAGTAGAACAGACTGTAGATGAGCAGTATTACAGACTGTAGGCTTGCATTAGAACAGACAATAGATGTACATTAGAAGAGACTGTAGATGTGCAGTAAAACAGACTGTAGGCGTGCAGTGGACGAGACTGTAGTAGAGCAGTAGTACAGACTGTAAACTGGCATTAGAACAGACTGTAGAGGTGCAGGTGAACAGACAGTACACGTGCAGTTGAGCAGACTTCAGAGCAGCAGTAGTACAGACTCTAGATTGGCTTTGAACTGAATATAGACAAGCATTAGAACAGGCTATAAACGTCCAGTAGAACAGACTCTATATAAGTATTAGAAAACACTCTAGATATGCTTTATAACAAAATGTAGAGGTGCAATAGTTCCGACTGTAGACGAACATTAGAACAGACTGTATATGAGTATTGGAAAACACTCTAAACATGCTTTAGAACAGACTGTAGAGGTGCAGTAATTATAAAAGACTGTAAACGTCCAGTAGAACAGACTGACAATGTGCAGAAGAATAGACTGTAGAGATGCAGTAGTACAGACTGTAGACAAGCATTAGAACAGACTGTATATGAGTATTAGAAAACACTCTAGACATGCTTTAGAATAGACTGTAGAGCTGCAGTAGTTCAGACTGTAGACGAGCATTAGAACAGACTCTATATGAGTTTTAGAAAACACTTTGCACATGCTTTAGAACAGATTGTAAAAGGTGCAGTATTTCTGACTGTAGACATGCATTAGAACAGACTGTATATGAGTATTAGAAAACACTCAAGACATGCTTTAGAACAGACTGTAGATGAGCAGTAATACAGACTGTAGACTTGCATTAGAACAGACTGTAGATGTGCAGTAGAACAGACTGTAGACGTTTATTAGAACAGACTGTAGACCTGCAAAAGAACAGACCGTAGATGAGAAGTAAAACAGACTATAGACTTGCATTAGAACAGACTGTAAAACTGACTGTAGACGAGCATTAGAACAGACTGTAAACATCCAGTAGAACAGACTGACAATGTGCAGAAGAACAGACTGTAGAGGTGCAGTAGTACAGACTCTAGACGACCATTAGAACAAACTGTAGATGTGCAGTAGAAGAGACTGTAGAGGTGCAGTAGTACAGAAAGTTGACAATTATTAAAAGAGACTGTAGACGTGCAGTATAACAGACTCTAGACAATTATTATCTATTAACAATAGAAAAGACTGTAGAGGTGCAGTTGAACAGACTGTAGATGTGCAGTTGAATAGACTTCAGAGCAGAAGTAGAACAGACTCTAGATTGGCTTTGGAACAGACTGTAGACGAGCATTAGAACAAACAGTAAACAACCTGTAGAACAGACTAAGAATGTGCAGAAGAATAGACTCTAGAGGTGCAGTAGTACAGACTGTAGATGAGGATTAGAACAGACAGTATATGAGTATTAGAAAACACTGTAGATATGCTTTAGAACAGACTGTAGAGTTGCAGTAGTTCAGATTGTAGACGAGCATTAGAACAGACTGTATATGAGTATTAGAAAACACTGTAGACATGCTTTAGAACAGATTGTAGAGGTGCAGTAGTTTCAGACTGTAGACGAGCATTAGAACAGACTGTAGATGTGCATTAGAACAGACTGTAGATGTGCAGTAGAACAGAATGTAGACTTGCAGTAGAACAGACTGCAGAGCAGCAGTAGTACAGACTCTAGACTGGCATTAAAACAGACTGTAGAGCTGCAGTAGAACAGACTGTAGAGGAGATGTAGAACAAACTGTAGAGGTGGAGTAGTAAAGACTTTTATTGGGCATTAGAACAGACTGTATTCGAGCAATAGAACAGACTATAGATGTGCAGTAGTACAGACTGCATTAGAACAGACTGTGGACGAGTATTTGAACAGACTATAGACGTGTATTAGAACAGACTGTAGATGTCCAGTAAACCAGTCTAATGATGCTGCAGAAGAAAATAATTTAAAGGTCCGTTAGTAGAGACTGTAGACGAGCATTAGAACAGACTGTAGATGTGCATTAGAACAGAATGTAGACATACAATAGAAAAGACGTAGAGGTGCAGTTGAACAGACTATAGACATGCAGTTGAAAAGACTTCAGAGCAGCATTAGAACAGACTCTAGACTGGCTTTAGAACAGACTGTAGTCGTGCAGTAGAACAGACTGTATATGAGCAGTAAAACAGACTGTAGACGTGCAGTAGAACAGACTGCAGTAGAGCAGAGGTAAAGAATGTAAACTGGCATTAGAACAGACTGTTGAGGTGCAGTTAAAATGACTGTAGACGTGCAGTAATACAGACTGTAGACAAGCATTAGAACAGACTGTAGACTTGCAGTAGAACAGACCATAAATGAGCAGTAGTACAGACTGTAGACTTGCATTAGAACAGACTGTAGATGAGCAGTAGTACAGATTATAAACTCGCATTAGAACAGACTGTAGATGAGCAGTAGTACAGATTATAGACTTGCATTAGAACAGACTGTAGATGTGCATTAGAACAGACTGTATATATGCAGAAAAAGAGACTGTAGACGTGCGGTAGAACAGACTGCAGTAGAGCAGAGGTACAGACTGTAAACTGGCATTAGAAGAGACTGTTGAGGTGCAGTTGAAAAGACTGTAGACGTGCAGTTGAACAGACTGTAGATGTGCATTTAAAAAGACTGTAGAGCGTACAATACAACAGACTGTATACGAGCATTAGAACAGACTGTAGACATCTAGTAGAAAAGACCGTAGATGTGCAGTAGCACAGAATTAAGACAAGCATTAGAACAGACTGTGGACGAGCATTAGAACAGACTATAGACTGTAGACGTTTATTAGAACAGACTGTAGACCTGCACTAGAACAGACCATAAATGAGCAGTAGTACAGACTATAGACTTGCATTAGAACAGACTGTAGATGTGCATTAGAAACAGACTTTAGAAGTGCAGTAGTAGAGACTGTAGATGTGTAGTAGAAAAGACTGTAGACGTTTATCAAAACAGACTGCAGACATGCAGTAGAACAGACTGTAGACGTGCAGTAGAAAAGACTGTAGGCAAGCATTAGAACAGACTGTAAACATCCAGTAGAACAGACTGACAATGTGCAGAAGAATAGACTTTAGAGGTGCAGTAGTACAGACTGTAGACGAGCATTAGAACAGACTGTAGACGAGCATTAAAAAAGACTGTAGAAGTGCAGTAGTACAGACTGTAAATGTGCAGAACAGACTGTAGACGTTTATTAAAACAGATTGTAGATGTGGAGTAGAACAGACCGTACATGAGCAGTAGTACAACTTGTAGACTTGCATTGGAACAGACTGTAGACGAGCATTAGAACAGACTGTATATAAGTATTACAAAACACTCTAGACATGCTTTAGAACAGACTGTAGAGGTACAGTAATACAGACTGTAGACGAGCATTAGAACAGACTGTAGAGGTGCAGTTGAACAGACTGTAGACTTGCAGTTGAACAGACTGTAAACATTTATTAGAAGAGATTTTAGACCTGCAGTAGAACAGACCGTAGATGAGCAGTAGTAAAGACTGTAGACTTGCATTAGAAGAGACTGTAGATGTGCATTAAAACAGACTTTAGAAGTGCAGTAGTAGAGACTGTAGACGTGCAGTAGAATAGACTGTAGATGAGCAGTAGTATAGACTGTAGACTTGCATTAGAACAGACTGTAGATGTGCAGTAGAACAGACTGTAGATATGCAGTAAAAAGACTGTAGAAGTGCAATAGAACAGACTTCAGTAGAGCAGAGGTACAGACTGTAAAATGGCATTAGAACAGACTGTAGACTTGGAGTTGAACAGACTTCAGAGCAGCAGCAGTAGTACAGACTCTAGTTTGGCTTTAGAACTGACTGTAGGCGAGCATTAGAACAGACTGTAAACATCCAGTAGAACAGACTGTAGATGTGCATTAGAACAGACTGTAGACGTACAATAGAACAGACTGTATTTGTGCAGTTTTACAGACTAAAGACCTGCATTAGAGCAGACTGTGGACGAGCATTAGAACAGACAATAGACGTGCATAAGAACATAATGTAGTTGTGAAGTAGAACAAATTGTAGAGATGCAGTAGTACAGAATGTCGACAATTATCAAAACTGTTTATAGTTGACAAAGAGTAGAACAGACTGTGGACTTGCATTAGAACAGACTGTAGATGTGCAGTAGAACAAACTGCAGATGTGCAGTAGAACAGACTGACGATGTGCATAAGAATAGACTGTAGCGGGCAATAGTTGAGACTTTACACGAGCATTAGAACAGACTCTACATGAGTATTAGAAAAGACTGTAGACATGTTTTAGAACAGACAGTAGAGTTCCACTAGTACAGACTCTAGACGACCATCAGAACAAACTGTAGATGTGCAGTAGAAGAGACTGTAGAGGTGCAGTAGTACAGAAAGTTGACAATTATGAAAAGAGACTGTAGACGTGCAGTAGAACAGACTCTAGACAATTATTAGAAAAGACTGTAGACATCCAGTAGAACAGACTGTAGATGTGCATTAGAGGAAACTGTAGACGTTTATTAAAAGAGACTATAGTCGTGCAGTAGAACAGACTGTAGACGTACAATAGAACAGACTGTAGTGGTGCAGTTGAACAGATTGTAGACGTGCAGTTGAACAGACTTCATAGCAGCAGTAGTACTGACTCTAGAATGGCTTTAGAACTGATTGTAGACGAGCATTAGAACTGACTGTAGACGACCATTAGAACAGACTGTACATGTGCAGTAGAAGAGATTGTAGATGTGCAGTAGAACAGACTGTAGACGTTTATCAGACCATAGATGAGCAGTAAAACAGACTAGAAACTTGCATTAGAACAAACTGTAGAACTGACTGTAGACGAGCATTAGAACTAACTGTAAACGTCGAGTAGAACAGACTGACAATGTGCAGAAGAATATACTGTAGAGATGCAGCAGTACATACTGTAGACGAGCATTAGAACAGACTGTATATGAGAATTAGAAAACACTCTAGACATACTTTAGAAAAGACTGTAGAAGTGCAGTAGTTCAGACTGTAGACGAGGATTAGAACAGACTCTATACCAGTATTAAAAAACACTCTAGACATGCTTTAGAACATATTGTAGAGGTGCAGTAATACAGACTATTGACTTGCATTAGTACAGACTGTAGATGTTCATTAGAACAGACGTTAGTAGAGCAGTAGTACAGACTGTTAACTGGCATTAGAACATACTGTAGACGTGCAGTAGAACAGACTGTAGATGAGCAGTAGTACAGACTGTAGACTTGCATTAGAACAGACTGTAGATGTGCATTGGAACAGACTGTAGATGTGCAGTAAAACAGACTGTAGATGTGCAGTAGAACAGACTGCAGTAGAGCAGAGGTACAGACTGTAAACTGGAATTAGAACAGACTGTTGAGGTGCAGTTAAATGACTGTAGACGTGCAGTTGAACAGACTGTAGATGAACATTATAATAGACTGTAGACGTCGAGTAGAACAGAACAGTAGAACAACATAGTAGAACATGTGCAGTAGTACAGACTAAAGACCTGCATTAGAACAGACTGTGGATGAGCATTAGAACAGATTATAGACGTGCATTAGAACAGACTGTAGATGTCCATTAGAACAGACTGTAGATGTGTAGTAGAACAGACTGACGAAGAATAGACCGTAAGGTTTCAGTAGTTGAGACTTTACACGAGCATTAAAACAGACTGTACATGAGTATTAGAAAAGACCGTAGACATGATTTACAACAGACTGTAGAGGTGAAGTAGTACAGACTGTAGACGACCACTAGAACAAACTGTAGATGTGCAGTAGAACTGAATGTAGACTTGCAGTAAAACAGACTGCAGAGCAGAAGTAGTACAGACTCTAGACTGGCATTAGAACAGACTGTAGAGGAGCAGTAGTACAGACTGTAGACTTGCATTATAACAGATTGTAGATGTGCATTAGAACAAGCTATAGACGTACAATAGAAGTGACTTTAGACGTGCATTTGTACAGACTTCAGTGCAACAGTAGTACACACTCTAGATTGGCTTTAGAACAGACTGTAGACGATCATTAGAACAGACTGTAAACGCCCAGAAGAAGAGACTGACAATGTGCAGAAGAATAGAATAGAGAGGTGCAGTAGTACAGACTGTAGATGAGCATTAGATCAGACTGTATATGAGATTTAGAAAACACTCTAGACATGCTTTAGAACAGTCTGTAGAGGTGCAGTTGTACAGAATGTAGGCGAGCATTAGAACAGACTTATATTAGTATTAGAAAACAATCTAGATATGCTTTAGAACAGACTGTAGAGGTGCAGTAATACAGAATGTAGACGAGCATTAGAACAGACTGTAGAAGTCCAGTAGTACAAACTGTAGATGTGCAGTAGTACAGACTGTAGATGTACAATAGAAAAGACTGTAGAGGTGCAGTTAAACAGTTTGTAGACGTGCAGTAAAACAGACTTCAGAGAAGAAGTAGAACAGACTCTAGATTGGCTTTAGAACAGACTGTAGATGAGCATTAGAACAGACAGTAAACGACCTGTAGAACAGACTGACAATGTGCATTGAATAGACTTAAGAGGTGCAATAGTACAGACTGTAGATTAGCATTAGAACAGACTGTATATGAGTATTAGAAAACACTGTAGATATGCTTTAGAACAGACTGTAGAGGTGCAGTAGTTCAGACTGTAGACGAGCATTAGAACAGACTGTATGTGAGTATTAGAAAACACTTTAGACATGTTTTAGAACAGACTGTAGAGGTTCAGTAGTTCAGACTGTAAACAAGCATTAGAACAAACTCTATATGAGTATTAGAAAACACTCTAGACATGCTTTAGAACAGACTTTAGAGGTTCAGTAATACAGACTGTAGACGAGCATTAGAAAAGACTGTAGAAGTGCAGTTGTACAGACTGTAGATGTGCAGAAGAAGAGACTGTAGACGTATATTAGAACAGACTGTAGACCTGCACTAGAACAGACTGTAGATGTGCATTAGAACAAACTGTAGATGTGCATTAGAACAGACTGTAGATGTGCAGTAGAACAGACTGTAGACGTTTATTAGAACAGACTGTAGACCTGCACTTAAAGAGACCGTAGATGAGCAGTAGTACAGACTATAGACTTGCATTAGAACAGATTGTATATTAGTATTAGAAAAAATGTAGACATTCTTTAGAACAGACTGTGGATGTGCAGTAGTTCAGACTGTAAATGAGCATTAGAACAGACTATTTATGAGTTTTAGAAAATACTCTAGACATGCTTTAGAAGAGACTGTAGAGGTGCAGAAATACAGACTGTAGACATTTTTAGAACAGACTGTAGACGTGCAGTAGATCAGACTGTAGATGGGCAGTACTACAGACTGTAGACTTTCATTAGAACAGACAGTAGATGTATATTAGAACAGATTGTAGATGTGCAGTAAAACAGAATTTAGTGGAAGAGACTGTAATAGAGCAGTAGTACAGACTTTAATCTGACATTTGAACAGACTGTAGAGGTGCAGTTGAACAGACTGTAGAGGAGCATTAGAACAGACTCTATATGAGTATTAGAAAACACTCTAGACATGCTTTAGAACAGATTGTAGAGGTGCAGTAGTTCAGACTGTAGACGAGCATTAGAACAGACTGTATATAAGTATTAGAAAACACTCTAGACATGCTTTAGAACAGACTGTAGAGGTGCAATAATACAGACTGTAGACGAGCATTAGAAAAGACTGTAGAAGTGCAGTAGAAGAGATTGTAAATGTGCAGTAGATCAGGCTGTAGACGTTTATTAGAACAGACTGTAGACCTGCACTAGAACAGACCGTATATGAGCAGTAGTACAGACTATAGACATGGATTAAAACAGACTGTAGATGTGCATTAGAACAGACTTTAGAAGTGCAGTAGTAGAGACTGTAGATGTGTAGTAGAACAGACTGTAGACGTTTATCAGAACAGACTGTAGACGTGTAGTAGAACAGACTGTAGATGAGCAGTAGTACAGACTGTAGACTTGCATTAGAACAGACTGTAGATGTGCAGTGGAACAGACTTTAGATGTTTATTAGAACAGACTGTAGACTTGCAGTAGAACAGACTGTAGATAAGCAGTAGTACAGACTATAGACTTGCATTAGAACAGACTGTAGATGTGCATTAGAACAGACTGTATATGAGTATTATAAAAACACTGTAGACATGCTTTAGAACAGACTGTAGAGGTGCAGTAGTTCAGACTGTAGACGAGCATTAGAACAGACTGTAGAAGTGCAGTAGTACAGACGGTAGATGTGCAATAGAACAGACTGTAGACGAGCAGTATGACAGACTATAGACTTGCATTAGAACAGACAGTAGATGTACATTAGAACAGACTGTAGATGTGCAGTAAAACAGACGTTAGATGTGCAGTGGAAGAGACTGTAGTAGAGCAGTAGTACAGATTGTAAACTGGCATTAAAACAGACTGTACAGGTGCGATTGAACAGACTGTTGAAATGCAGTTGAAAAGACTTCAGAGCAGCAGTAGTACATACTCTAGATTGGATTTAAAACTGACTGTAGACAAGCATTATAACAGACTGTAAACGTCCAGTAGAACAGACTGACAATATGCAAAAGAATAGACTGTAGATATTCAGTAGTATAGACTGTAGACGAGAATAAGAACAGACTGTATATGAGTATTAAAAAACACTGTAGACATGCTTTAGAACAGACTGTAGAGGTGCAGTAGTTCAGACTAAAGACGAGCTTTAGAACAGACTCCATATGAATATTAGAAAACACTCTAGACATGCTTTAGAACAGATTATAGAGGTGCAGTAATACAGACTGTAGATGAGCATTAGTAAAGACTGTAGAAGTGCAGTAGTACAGACTGTAGATGTGCAGTAGAACAGATTGTAGACGTTTATTAGAACACACTGTAGATCTAGACTAGAACAGACCGTAGATGAGCAGTAGTACAGACTATAGACTTGCATTAGAACAGACAGTAGATGTGCATTAGAATAGACTGTGGACGAGCATTAGAACAGACTATAGATGTGCATTAGAACAGACTGTAGATGTGCATTAGAACAGACTGTAGATGTGCAGTAGAACAGACTGACGATGTGCAGAAGAATAGATCGTAGAGGTGCAGTAGTTGAGACTTTACACGAGCATTAGAAAAGACTGTAGAGATGCTTTAGAACAGACTGTAGACGTGCAGTAGAACAGACTCTAGACAATTATTAGAACAGACTGGAGACGTCCAGTAGAACAGACTGTAGAAGTGCATTAGAAAAGACTGTAGACGTCTATTAAAACAGACTATAGTCTGCTGTAGAACAGAATGTAGAAGTGCAGTTGAAAAGACTTCAGAGCAGCATTAGTACAGACTCTAGATTGGCTTTAGAACAGACTGTAGATGAGGTTTAGAACAGACTGTAAATGTCCAGTAGAACAGACTGACAATTAGAAAAGATTGTAAATGTGCACTAAAACAGACTGTAGACGTGCATTAGAATAGACTGCAGTAGAGTAGTAAACTGGCATTAGAACAGACTGTAGACATGCAGTAGAACAGTCTGTAGATGTGCAGTAGAAGAGACTGTAGACTTGCATTAGAACAGACTGTAGACCTGCACTAGAACAGACCGTATATGAGCAGTAGTACAGACTATAGACATGGATTAGAACAGACTGTAGATGTGCATTAGAACAGACTTCATAAGTGCAGTAGTAGAGACTGTAGATGTGTAGTAGAACAGACTGTAGACGTTTATCAGAACAGACTGTAGACGTGCAGTAAAACAGACTGTAGATGAACAGTAGTACAGACTATAGACTTGCATTAGAACAGACTGTATATGAGTATTATAAAAAACACTGTAGACATGCTTTAGAACAGACTGTAGAGGTGCAGTACTTCAGACTGTAGACGAGCATTAGAACAGACTGTATATGAGTATTAGAAAAACTCTAGACATGTATTAGAAGAGACTATAGAGGTGGAGTAATTTAGACTGTAGAGAGCATTAGAACAGACTGTAGAAGTGCAGTAGTACAGACGGTAGATGTGCAATAGAACAGACTCTAGACGAGCAGTAGGACAGACTATAGACTTGCATTAGAACAGACAGTAGATGTACATTAGAACAGATTGTAGATGAGCAGTAAAACAGACTGTAGACATGCAGTGGAAGAGACTGTAGTAGAGCAGTAGTACAGATTGTAAACTGGCATTAAAACAGACTGTACAGGTGCGATTGAAAAGACTGTTGACATGCAGTTGAACAGACTTTAGAGCAGCAGTAGTACATACTCTAGATTGGATTTAAAACTGACTGTAGACAAGCATTAGAACAGACTGTAAACGTCCAGTAGAACAGACTGACAATATGCAAAAGAATAGACTGTAGAGATTCAGTAGTACAGACTGTAGACGAGAATAAGAACAGACTGTATATGAGTATTAAAAACACTGTAGACATGATTTAGAACAGACTGTAGAGGTGCAGTAGTTCAGACTAGACGAGCTTTAGAACAGACTCTATATGAATATTAGAAAACACTCTAGACATGCTTTAGAACAGATTGTAGAGGTGCAGTAATACAGACTGTAGATGAGCATTAGAAAAGACTGTAGAAGTGCAGTAGTACAGACTGTAGATGTGCAGTAGAACAGATTGTAGACGTTTATTAGAACACACTGTAGATCTAGACTAGAACAGACCGTAGATGAGCAGTAGTACAGACTATAGACTTGCATTAGAACAGACAGTAGATGTGCATTAGATTAGACTGTGGACGAGCATTAGAACAGACTATAGATGTGCATTAGAACAGACTGTAGATGTGCATTAGAACAGACTGTAGATGTGCAGTAGAACAGACTGACGATGTGCAGAAGAATAGATTGTAGAGGTGCAGTAGTTGAGACTTTACACGAGCATTAGAAAAGACTGTAGAGATGCTTTAGAACAGACTGTAGACGTGCAGTAGAACAGACTCTAGACAATTATTAGAACAGACTGGAGACGTCCAGTAGAACAGACTGTAGAAGTGCATTAGAAAAGACTGTAGACGATTAAAACAGACTATAGTCGTGCTGTAGAACAGAATGTAGAAGTGCAGTTGAAAAGACTTCAAAGCAGCATTAGTACAGACTCTAGATTGGCTTTAGAACAGACTGTAGATGAGGTTTAGAACAGACTGTAAAGGTCCAGTAGAACAGACTGACAATTAGAAAAGATTGTAAATGTGCACTAAAACAGACTGTAGACGTGCATTAGAATAGACTGCAGTGGAGTAGTAAACTGGCATTAGAACAGACTGTAGACATGCAGTAGAACAGTCTGTAGATGTGCAGTAGAGAAGAGACTGTAGAGTTGCAGTAGTACAGAATGTTGATAATTATTAGAACAGACAGTAGACGTGCAGTAGATCAGACTGTAGATGTGCATTAGAACAGACTGTAGATGTGCATTAGAAGAGACTGAAGACCTTAGTCTTATAGTAGAACAGACTGTAGACGAGCAGTATAACAGATTGTAGACTTGCAGTAGAACAGACTGTAGACCTGCAGTAGAAGAGACTGTAGAGGAGAAGTAGAACAAACTGTAGAGGTGGAGTAGTGAAGACTGTAGACAAGCATTAGAACAGTCTGTATATGAGTATTAGAAAACAATACTAGAAATGCTTTACAACAGACTGTAAAGGTGCAGTACTACAGACTGTAGACATTTATTAAAACAGACTGTAGAGCAGTAGAACAGACCGTAGATGAGTATTAGAAAACACTATAGACATGCAGTAGAACAGACTGCAGTAGAGCAATAGTACAGACTGTAAACTGGCATTAGAACAGACTGTAGAGGTGCAATTAAACAGACTGTAGTCTTGCAGTTGAAAAGACTTCAAAGCAGCAGTAGTACAGACACTAGATTGGCTTTAGAACTGACTGTAGACGAGTATTAAAACAGACTGTATATGAGTATTAGAAAACACTCTAGACATGCTTTAGAACAGACTGTAGAGGTGCAGTTGTACAGACTGTAGAAGCATTAGAACAGACTTTAAACGTCCAGTAGAACAGACTGACAATGTGCAGAAGAATAGACTGTAGAGGTGCAGTAGTACAGACTGTAGATGAGCATTAGAACAGACTGTATATGAGTATTAGAAAACACTGTGGACATGCTTTAGAACAGACTATAGAGGTGCAGTAGTTCAGACTGTAGACGAGCAGTAGAACCGACTGTATATGAGTATTAGAAAACACTACTAGAAATGCTTTACAACAGAATGTAGAGGTGCAGTAGAACAGACTGTAGACGTGCAGTAGAACAGACTGTTGTTGAGCAGTAGTACAGGCTGTATACTTGCATAGGAACAGACTGTAAATGTGCATTAGAACAGACTGTAGATGTGCAGTAAAACAGACTGTAGACTTGCAATAGAGCAGACTGAAGACGTGCAGTAGAACAGACTGTAGACATGCAGTAGAACAGACTGTAGAGGTGGAGTTGTAAAGACTTTTATTGGGCATTAGATTAGACTGTAGACAAGCAATAGAACAGATTGTAGATGTGCAGAAGTATAAACTGTAGACCTGCATTAGAAGTGACTGTAGATGCGCAGTAGAAAAGACTGTAAGAAGCAGTAGTACAGAATGTAGACAATTATTACAATAGACTCTAGATGTGCAGTAGAACAGACTTTAGATGAGCATTAGAACAGACTGTAAACGTCCAGTAGAACAGACTGACAATGTGCAGAAGAATAGACTGTAGGGGTGCAGTAGTACAAACTGTATACAAGCATAAGAACAGACTGTATATGAGTATTAGAAAACACTGTAGACATGCTTTAGAACAGACTGTAGAGATACCTGTCGTTGTGTCCTTGGGCAAGACACTTAACCCACCTTGCCTCGTATGAATGTTTAAGAATGTTCAGTGAATGTATGTGGTGATGGTCAAAGAGGCCTTAGGGTCAAAATGGCTGCCACGTCTCTGTCAGTCTGCCCTAGGGCATCTGTGGCTACAGTTGTAGTTACCATCACCAGTGTGTGACTGTGTATGAATGAATAATGGACGGCTTGTGGGCGCTTTGAGTCCCTTGGTCCCTTGGGAGAAAAGCGCAATATAAATCCAATCCATTAACTGTAGACCTGCAGTATAACAGACCGTAGATGAGCAGTAGTACAAACTTTAGACTTGCATGAGAACAGACTGTAGATGTGCATTAGAACAGACTTTAAAAGTGCAGTAGTATAGACTGTAGATATGCAGTAGAACAGACTGTAGAAGTTTATCAGAACAGACTGTAGACGTGCAGAAGAACAGACTGTAGGTGAGCAGTAGTACAAAATGTAGACTTTCATTAGAACAGACTGTAGATGTGCATTAGAACAGACTGTATATGAGCAGTAAAACAGACTGTAGACTTGCATTAGAAATGACTGTAAACATCCAGTAAAACAGACTGACAATGTGCAGAAGAATAGACTAGGTGCAGTACTACAGACTGTACATGAGCATTAGACCAGACTTTATATTAGTATTAGAAAACTCTCTAGACATGCTTTAGAACAGACTCTAGAGGTGCAGTTTAACAGATTGTGGACGAGCATTAGAACAGACTGTATATGAGTATTAGAAAACACTCTAGACATACTTTAGAACAGACTGTAGAAGAGCAGTAGTTCAGACTGTAGACGAGCATTAGAACAAACTGTATATTTGAATTAGAAAACACTATAGACATGCTTTAGAACAGACTGTAGAGGTGCAGTTTAACAGACTGTAGACGAGCATTAGAACAGACTGTATTTGAGTATAAGAAAACACTCTAGACATGCTTTGGAACAGACTGTAGAGGTGCAGTAATACAGACTGTAGACGAGCATTAGAACAGTCTGTAGAAGTGCAGTATTACAGACTGTAGATGTGCAGTAGAACAGACTGTAGACATTTATTAGAAGAGATTTTAGACCTGCAGTAGAACAGACCGTAGATGAGCAGTAGTAAAGACTGTAGACTTGCATTAGAACAGACTGTAGATGTGCATTAGAACAGACTGTAGATGTGCAGTTAAAAAGAATGTAGAAGTGCAATAGAACAGACTGCAGTAGAGCAGAGGTACAGACTGTAAAATGGCATTAGAACAGACTGTAGAAGTGCAGTTGAACAGACTGTAGACTTGCAGTTAAACAGACTTCAGAGCAGCAGTAGTACAGACTCTAGATTGGCTTTAGAACTGACTGTAGACGTCCAGTAGAACAGACTGTAGATGTGCATTAGAACAGACTGTAGATGTGCATTAGAAGAGACTGTAGACCTTTAATAAAACGACTAGAGTCGTGCAGTAGAACAGACTGTAGAAGAGCAGTAGAAGAGACAGTGGACTTGCAGTTGAACAGACTGTAGATGTGCATTAGAACAGACTGTAGATGTGCAGTAGAACAGAATGTAGACTTGCAGTAGAACAGACTGTAGAGCAGCAGTAGTACAGACTCTAGACTGGCATTAGAACAGACTGTAGACCTGCAGTAGAACAGACTGTAGAGGAGAAGTAGAACAAACTGTAGAGGTGGAGTAGTAAAGACTTTTATTGGGCATTAGAACAGACTGTATTCGAGCAATAGAACAGACTATAGATGTGCAGTAGTACAGACTGCATTAGAACAGACTGTGGACGAGTATTTGAAGAGACTATATACGTGTATAGAACAGACTGTAGATGTCCAGTAAAACAGACTAATGATGCTGCAGAAGAATAGAATTTAAATGTCCGTTAGTAGAGACTGTAGACGAGCATTAGAACAGACTGTGTATGAGTATTAGAATAGACTGTAGACATACTTTAGAACAGACTGTAGAGGTGCAAAAGTACAGACTGTACACGAGCAGTAGTACAGACTGTAGACTTGCATTAGAACAGACTGTAGATGTGCATTAGAACAGAATGTAGACATACAATAGAACAGACGTAGAGTTGCAGTTGAACAGACTACAGACATGCATTTGAACAGACTTCAGAGCAGCAGTAGAACAGACTGTAGACGTGCAGTAGAACAGACTGCAGTAGAGCAGAGGTAAAGAATGTAAACTGGCATTAGAACAGACTGTTGAGGTGTAGTTGAAATGACTGTAGACGTGCAGTAATACAGACTGTAGACGAGCATTAGAACAGACTGTAGAAGTGCAGTAGTACAGACTGTAGATGTGCAGTAGAACAGACTGTAGACGTTTATTACAACAGACTGTAGACCTGCAGTAGAACAGACCGTAAATGAGCAGTATTACAGACTGTAGACTTGCATTAGAACAGACTGTAAATGAGCAGTAGTACAGATTATAGACTTGCATTAGAACAGACTGTGGACGAGCATTAGAACAGACTATAGACTGTAGACATTTATTAGAACAGACTGTAGACCTGCACTAGAACAGACCATAGATGAGCAGTAGTACTGACTATAGACTTGCATTAGAACAGACTGTAGATGTGCATTAGAACAGACTTTAGAAGTGCAGTAGTAGAGACTGTAGATGTGTAGTAGAAAAGACTGTAGACATTTATTAATACAGACTATAGTCTTGCAGTAGAACAGACTGTAGACGTACAATAGAACAGACTGTAGAGGTGCAGTTGAACAGACTGTAGATGCAGTTGAAAAGACTTTAGAGCATCAGTAGTACAGACTCTAGATTGGCTTTAGAACAGACTGTTGTCGAGCTTTAGAACAGACTGTAGCGTTCAGTAGAACAGAATGACAATTAGAGACTGTAGACGACCAGTAGAACAAACTGTAGATGTGCATTAGAAAAGACTGTAGATGTTTATTAAAAAAGACTTTAATCGTGCAGTAGAGCAGACTGTAGACGTACAATAGAACAGACTGTAGAGCTGCAATTGAACAGACTGTAGACAAGCAGTTGAACAGACTTCAGAGCAGCAGTAGTACAGACTCTAGATTGGCTTTAGAACAGACTGTAGATGAGCTTTAGAACAGACTGTAAATGTTCAGTAGAACAGACTGACAATTAGAACACATTGTATATGTGCAGTAAAACAGACTGTAGAAGTGCAGTAGAATAGACTGCAGTAGAGCAGTAGTAAAGACTGTAAAATGGCATTAGAACAGACTGTAGATGTGCATTAGAACAGACTTTAAAAGTGCAGTAGTAGAGACTGTAGATATGCAGTAGAACAGACTGTAGAAGTTTATCAGAACAGACTGTAGACGTGCCGAAGAACAGACTGTAGGTGAGCAGTAGTACAGAATGTAGACTTGCATTAGAACAGACTGTAGATGTGCATTAGAACAGACTGTATATGAGCAGTAAAACAGACTCTAGACGTGCAGTAGAACAGACTGCAGTAGAGCAGAAGTACAGACTGTAAACTGGCATTAGAACAGACTGTAGATGAGCAGTAGTACAGACTGTAGACTTGCATTATACAGACTGTAGATGAGAATTAGAAAAGACTGTAAACATCCAGTAAAACAGACTGACAATGTGCAGAAGATTAGACTAGGTGCAGTACTACAGACTGTACATGAGCATTAGAACAGACTGTATATGAGTATTAGAAAACACTCTAGACATGCTTTAGAACAGACTGTAGAAGAGCAGTAGTTCAGACTGTAGACGAGCATTAGAACAAACTGTATATTTGAATTAGAAAACACTATAGACATGCTTTAGAACAGACTGTAGAGGTGCAGTTTAACAGACTGTAGACGAGCATTAGACCAGACTGTATTTGAGTATAAGAAAACACTCTAGACATGCTTTGGAACAGACTGTAGAGGTGCAGTAATACAGACTGTAGATGAGCATTAGAACAGTCTGTAGAAGTGCAGTATTACAGACTGTAGATGTGCAGTAGAACAGACTGTAGACATTTATTAGAAGAGATTTTAGACCTGCAGTAGAACAGACCGTAGATGAGCAGTAGTAAAGAGTTGCATTAGAACAGACTGTAGATGTGCATTAGAACAGACTGTATATGAGCAGTAAAACAGACTGTAGACGTGCAGTTGAACAGACTGTATATGAGCAGTAAAACAGACTGTAGATGTGCATTAGAACAGACTGTAGAAGTGCAGTAGTACAGACTGTAGATGTGCAGTAGAACAGACTGTAGACGTTTATTACAACAGACTGTAGACCTGCAGTAGAACAGACCGTAAATGAGCAGTAGTACAGACTGTAGACTTGCATTAGAACAGACTGTAGATGTGCATTAGAAACAGACTTAAGAAGTGCAGTAGTTGAGACTGTAGATGTGCAGTAGTACAGACTGTAGACGAGCATTAGAACAGACTGTATATGAGTATTAGAAAATACTGTAGACATGCTTTAGAACAGATTGTAGAGGTGCAGTAATACAGACTGCAGATGAGCATTAGAACCATTGACGGTATAAGGGCTGGACATAGCAAGCCCGCTTCTGGGTCTGTGCCAAATAGGAAGTAGGGGTTGGCTCCATCAAGCATGACCCTATTGACATCCATTGAAAAATCGGCGGCAATTACTAAGTGACTATTTTTCTCACAGTCATCATTCTAACGCCCCGCCTTTCTTTGAACACAATCTTATTATTCCCGTAATTGCTATATTGATATTTGTCACATAACTCATACTATTAAGATTAATAACCTACCTATCAGATGCCTCTATTCTGCTATGTCGGATCGTGGGGCGTGGCTGATCTCGCTACCGCATTTTGTAGTTTTAAGCTGCTCTCGGTAAAAAAAAGCAGCTGGAATATAGCGTTATATGAACAGAAGAGAGACTCGTGGAGACCTAACTATTTTAAATCAGTGAAGTTCAAGCTTTTTGCTACACTCAAAGATTGTTTTTAGTTAGTCTTTGTTTTCTGAAACTTTTAGCCAGTAAGTCTTCGTTTTTGTTAATTAGTTTGTTAGTTGCTGCTGAATTTAAGTAACAGTTTCAAGGTGAGTACATTTTTGCATGTCTTACTGTCAGAATATATACATTTGTTATACGTTTTTAGCTGACTTTAACGATAATATGATACACTGGACCAAACTAATATACATATCTAACCTTCAATTTGGAAGGAATTAAGCATAATGTTTTTTTAGTTTTTAGTAAGATAATGCACATCTAAGGCTAAATGTATCTGGCTGAAAAATTACTGTGTAGTTTGCAAAGTCAGTAAATGTCATAATATAATCATAATAATAGTCTAATCAAAATTAGAAGTGGGCTTAATGTACTCTTTACAAAGATCTGGGTTTTACTGCACATCTACTGTTTGGTAAATACATTTGACACATGTCTGTTTTATTAAAATAGATATTGTTCTCTCACAGATTTCCTAAATGTGATGCTGTCAAACTGAGGCTAAAGGTGATGCTGAGGCTGATCATCAGAAGAAAGGCTCTTGTTGTGGTGTGAGCACTTTGAAGAGGATATTCAGACAAAGAGTGAGTGTTAGATTAAACTACACATTACATTAAACATTACAGTGCAGTGCCCACTAACCTCTGAGACTTTTTACTCTAGAAAACACTTTCCTTACTCTACAGTCATACATCTCTTGAAAATTACTGTAGCTAAAGTGCATGTGTTAGTTTTATATTTGTACATTTAAAATGACTGTAAACATCCAGTAAAACAGACTGACAATGTGCAGAAGAATAGACTAGGTGCAGTACTACAGACTGTACATGAGCATTAGAACAGACTGTATATGAGTATTAGAAAACACTCTAGACATGCTTTAGAACAGACTGTAGAAGAGCAGTAGTTCAGACTGTAGACGAGCATTAGAACAAACTGTATATTTGAATTAGAAAACACTATAGACATGCTTTAGAACAGACTGTAGAGGTGCAGTTTAACAGACTGTAGACGAGCATTAGACCAGACTGTATTTGAGTAACACTCTAGACATGCTTTGGAACAGACTGTAGAGGTGCAGTAATACAGACTGTAGATGAGCATTAGAACAGTCTGTAGAAGTGCAGTATTACAGACTGTAGATGTGCAGTAGAACAGACTGTAGACATTTATTAGAAGAGATTTTAGACCTGCAGTAGAACAGACCGTAGATGAGCAGTAGTAAAGACTTGCATTAGAACAGACTGTAGATGTGCATTAGAACAGACTGTATATGAGCAGTAAAACAGACTGTAGACGTGCAGTTGAACAGACTGTATATGAGCAGTAAAACAGACTGTAGATGTGCATTAGAACAGACTGTAGAAGTGCAGTAGTACAGACTGTAGATGTGCAGTAGAACAGACTGTAGACGTTTATTACAACAGACTGTAGACCTGCAGTAGAACAGACCGTAAATGAGCAGTACAGACTGTAGACTTGCATTAGAACAGACTGTAGATGTGCATTAGAACAGACTTTAGAAGTGCAGTAGTTGAGACTGCAGATGTGCAGTAGTACAGACTGTAGACGAGCATTAGAACAGACTGTATATGAGTATTAGAAAATACTGTAGACATGCTTTAGAACAGATTGTAGAGGTGCAGTAATACAGACTGCAGATGAGCATTAGAACCATTGACGGTATAAGGGCTGGACATAGCAAGCCCGCTTCGGTCTGTGCCAAATAGGAAGTAGGGGTTGGCTCCATCAAGCATCCCCTATTGACATCCATTGAAAAATCGGCGGCAATTATGAAGTGACTATTTTCTCACAGTCATCATTCTAACGCTGCCGCCTTTCTTTGAACACAATCTTATTATTCCCGTAATTGCTATATTGATATTTGTCACATAACTCATACTATTAAGATTAATAACCTACCTATCAGATGCCTCTATTCTGCTATGTCGGATCGTGGGGCGTGGCTGATCTCGCTACCGCATTTTGTAGTTTTAAGCTGCTCTCGTAAAAAAAGCAGCTGGAATATAGCGTTATATGAACAGAAGAGAGACTCGTGGAGACCTAACTATTTTAAATCAGTGAAGTTCAAGCTTTTGCTACACCCAAAGATTGTTTTTAGTTAGTCTTTGTTTTCTGAAACTTTTTAGCCAGTAAGTCTTCGTTTTTTGTTAATTAGTTTGTTAGTTGCTGCTGTTCATGTATGGAGATCGCTTGCTTTTAGCTAAAAGCTAACGCTAGCTGTGTTTGATTTAACTCCGCTAATTTAAGTAACTTTTTCATCGATAACTGCACTAAATGAAGCACGCCCAGTTTCAAGGTGAGTACATTTTTGCATGTCTTACTGTCAGAATATATACATTTGTTATACGTTTTTTAGCTGACCCGAAGGTGGCTCTCCACTGTTTTAACGATAGCTTAATATGATACACTGGACCAAACTTGGTAATAATATGATATAAGGTCATATCTAACCTTCAATTTGGAAGGAATTAAGCATAATGTTTTTTTTTAGTTTTTAGTAAGATAATATTAAGGCTAAATGTATCTGGCTGAAAAATTACTGTGTAGTTTGCAAAGTCAGTAAATGCCATAATATAATCATAATAATATAATCAAAATTAGAAGTGGGCTTAATGTACTCTTTTACAAAGATCTGGGTTGTGTCATTTTGGTAAATACATTTGACACATGTCTGTTTTATTAAAATAGATATTGTTCTCTCACAGATTTCCTAAATGTGATGGTGTAAAAGTGAAATTCACCTGAAGTAGAGCAGCAGCAGAGGGCTCAGTGAAGGAGCAGAGATTTTTAGCTCAGGTCTCTGTCGTAGCCAATAACCGTAGAAGGGGTAAATAATAGTGACCTGAAAGGAGATATAATCATTAAATTAGATAATGCTTACCTAATAATACACTTCGTTTTACCCATATATTATTCTATACATAATTTGGGTAAAACTAAATATAAGAAAGTCAATTAGTTTTAATAACTAATGCCATTAGTAATTAAAACGAGATTTAGCAATAAAAAGGAAACACTGCTCTGATTACAGTTAACTACTAGCATATGTTCGCATGCAAGTAACAATGTTTTTAACCTACTTTAAAAAAAAAATCTTTCAATACTATATATTGATTAAAATCAAGTTATTATGAGTGAAATTAAAGAAATAAAAAAAAATGAATTACAAATAAATATAACATTTACCTCAAGTTAGCCAGCAGTCAAAATGCAGCAAAGACAGAGGATGAGATTGGTCAGCGCCTTCTACCGTCAATGGCTTTGCCGCTATCTGCAGGAATTTCACCTTTCAACTTTCAACTTTCAACAAGCCCGGTTCTGATTGGCACGCTGGTTACCATGCTAACGCGCACTCAAACCTAGCTCATATGCCCAAATTAGGACTTCTGGCTCCAAAAAATCAACATGGCGGCCCCCACAACGGCTAAAAATGGCGACTGAAATGGGTTCATTTTGAAGTTCGTAACGCTATGGGTGACGCCACACTCCTTATGTCCAGCCCTTCTACAGTCATTGATTAGAACAGATTTTAGAAGTGCAGTAGTACAGACTGTAGATGAGCAGTAGCACAGACTGTAGACTTGCATTAGAACAGACTGTTGATGAGCATTAGAACAGACTGTTGATGAGCATTAGAATAGACTTTAGAAGTACAGTAGTAATGACTGTAGAAATGCAGTAGAATAGACTGTAGACGTGCAGTAGAACAAAATGCGGTAGAGCAGAGGTACAGACTGTAAAGTAGCATTATAAGAGACTGTAGATGTACAATAGAACAGACTGTAGACGAGCGTTAGAACAGACTGTATACGTCCATTAGAACAGACTGTAGATGTGCATTAGAAAAGACTGACGATGTGCAGAATAATAGACTGTAGAGGTGCAGTTGTTAAGACTTTACACGAGCATTAGAACAGACTGTACATTAGTATTAGAAAAGACTGTAGACATGCTTTACAACAGACTGTAGAGGTGAAGTAGTACAGACTGTAGACAACCACTAGAACAAACTGTAGACGTGCAGTAGAACAGAGTATAGATGAGCAGTAGTACAGATTGTAGACTTACATTAGAAAAGACTGTGGATGTGCAGTTAGAACAGACTGTAGATGTGCAGAAGAACAGACTGTAGACTGTAGGAATATGGTCTTATTAATTAATAATTAATATGAATATTAATTATGAAAATTAATAATTAATATTTTGCTTATCAAAATATTAATTTCTTTCGGGAGCACCACTCTAGTTTTGAACAGATCCAGAGAAACTGTTTAGTCTAGTCTCATTAATCTAAAGGAAGTAAATTCTTCGTTTAAAATTAATGAATTAAACATTGAAACAGTAAATGTCTTTATGGGGTTTTGTTAAAGATTATAAAAATTTAAACAGTGAATAATGACAGGGGAAATGACACAAAGGGATAATTATTGACACATGAATGGGTAAATCAAAGAACGATAAAACACTTTACTTTCAGAGGATTTTATGAAACAAAAGAAAGTATGCCTATTGATTATTAACTCTATTATTAGATAAGGGGCTGTTACGGAGCGTTTAAAGGGGTTCGATGACGGTTTCTGAGGCCAAGGCTGTTATGTTTAGACAGTTAGACGCCAAACTTGTGTAACTAACGTTTAGACTCACCCTGGGGGTCGTGATTGGTCTCAGATCTTAGCGACGAGAGGTCTAGAGGTTGTCCGGAACCCTGTCGCAACCGATGACGTTTGTCACCTCCAGGATGGCCTGCTGTTTCCACTCTCCAGAGGGGCTGCCGTGGGCCCGGGAGATTCAAAAAGCATCTCGTTACTGTCACAACTAGCCAAGCCTTTTAGCATCAGCGTCGTACACCGAGTAAAATTGAGTCTTTCAAAGTTATTGCGAAGTCCACTGGAGAAGGTTTAGCGGCTGTGTTGCTGGCTTAAACTTGCTCGAGAAAGTTAGATTTTAGTCAAGCTAACTCTTTAGCAGGCAGGAAATCTTCAAAATAAAAGCGAGGCAACTTCCTTTGTTGGCAGGCTGGCAGGAAGTAAGCTACTTTGAACAGCTGTGTGAAGGAAACTTTATCGCGGCAAGCCAAACTTGCAGGCTTTAAAGTACAAAGAAAATTTACTGCTTACACGAGGTCCGGAGCTTGTGAGAGGTTCGAGGCCTACGGCCCTGAACGGACAAGAGGTCCAGTGAAGTGAAGAGGAGACGGAGAGTAGTGCAGAGAGAGCGTGTTTTTGACCAGCGGTCACTTTTAACACTTTTTGACAGGGTGTGTCTTACGGAGGAAGACATTGCTTTGGGGGGGAGTTTAAATGTTTAAACTAAGTCTTAAACATTCCTTTTGTTTCACCCTATTTTCCTTGGTTTTCGTAAAACACACAAACTTATTCGTACTTGCAGGATTATGCAAAGAAACATTTGTCAGACTTATTATAAAAACATATATTCATTACATTTTATTAACATAAAACGTAACTCTCTAGGAATGGAAGGAATTAGTTGACTTGTAAAACTCTGCATCCTGGAAACAAACAGTATAATTGTTAGTACATTCACAATCTTTCTAAGTAATAAAATAACAAAATGTCCTTTAATGAAATAACACCAAATGTCCTTCTTGAGTGCAGAGTCATTTGTCCAGTTAAACCAAAAGGGGGTAGTGTTTGACCATGCCCGAACAACTATGATCAAAGACATTTTCAACTGTCAATCAGGATTAGAATAAAGTGTTCTTGAGAAAGCTGGATGGACACCTTACCTACAGGATTTACGGCTTTTGGACATGGCGCCTAGCAGTCTGTGATGTTCCATGTGTCACCTTTGACACGGTGCTGGGTAGAACGAAGTTCCAATTCTTATAAAAGCAAAACAAAGTCATTAATAAGTTTCCTGTCCTTGGCAAAACACGTTGGTGTCCTTTTATCTGAAAGAAAACGGGGTTAGCATGTCTTCTTCTCAAGATTTACATTCCACGGCCTGTCTCTGGAGGCCGATGGTGAAACAACAGTTGTTAATCTTGAAGACCCTTAGTGAAACAGTTTGGAGGTCTGTAAGTGATTAAACAAATGTTATAATCCGTGTGGCGTTCTGGAGGCTGATCTGCTACAGTCCCCCCTTTCGACACGAAGCTGGTTTCACAAGTTTCCGTGTCGACATCCTTGCAGACCAGGAGTAAGCCACACGTTAAACACATAGTTTGGCGTCATAACAGGTGTAATGATGCAAACGTGATTAAGGAAAAGTATACAAGTGTAAAGGGGCTTTACTTGGTTTGTATTATATCCGTTGCTAATGGAGATAGATTAAGTTTATCACTTAAAGAAGGACTTATTGTGAAATAAAGAAATGAGAGAGCTGTCTCATTTAGTTTGTTTAAAGTTTAGGAGGTGTTTATAATAAAAGAAAATATGTTAGGAGGATCATAACTTGGAGGGACTTTGCATGTATTTAGGGACAAGGATATACATAGTGATTATGTAAGGGACATAATGGTTATGCGTGATCCTTCAAAGAATTCTTCTCATTGCTCGGTTGTCCACTGAGGAGCTGATGTCTATGAGCGTGTCATTTATCAGCAAGGCGACCATTTGAGTGTGTGTATGGTCTACAGTTTGGTTTGGTTGGTTTTAGAGTCTCACTGTGAGTGTTTACCACTGACACAGTGTCTTTCAACGTTTTTTTAAACGCGTTTGGAGTTGCTGCTGTTACTCCGAGACTTGTCTATTACAGTGGAAATGTTAGCGGTATTCGCCAGAGCACCCGAGGTTACGCAAGGTACACACAGCGGCGGTTGCAACGAGAATTGATTCATTGACAGGAAACCAGAGTTATCAGTTACAGTTATTGAATTACTCACAGTTACCACTGAAAGGTGAAAAGAGTTAGGAAATCAGAGTTAGAGGTTAGAGGTTAGTTGTTAGTGGTTACTGCGAGCTAAGGGATCCGTTTAAGACTACTTGGGAGCGTGAACGTCCCCTGTAGATCCCATGGGGTTTTGTGCAACTTTATCTGGTTGCAGTGTATCCACTTGAGAGTGGGTTCCTTTCTCCCTTTGGTGATCTTTATCTGATACACCACCGGGGATAGTTTGTTGACAATGGTGTACGGTCCCGCCCAACGCGGGAGGAATTTCAGCGTTAGTCGGTTGGTACCACCTCTTGTTTGTCCAGTGAGTTGGCTGAACATGTAGTACCACACTTTGTCTCCCACCTGTAGTTCGTCCCTAGATGACTTTTGGTCATAATAGACCTTACGTCCTTCTGCCCTTTGCCTAGTTTTTCCTGGGCAAAGGCGAAGGTGATTCTCAGGTGTGCCTGGAGATCAGCCATGTACTGGTGTGTGGTATAGGCCGTAGCGATGTTAGCCTCTCCTGGCTGATACAGTAAGTGTAGGGGAAGCATCATCTGCCTACCGGTCATGAGCTCAAACGGGAGACTCCGTCGCCGTGTGTGCCGTGGCTCTGATAGCCATCAGGACCAAGTGCAGTTTGACGTCCCAGTCTCGGTGATTAGATGCAACATATTTCTTTAGGATGTCGATCACCGTTCGGTTTGCTCTTTCTACTTGGCCTGAGGACTGGGGTGGTGGCTGACGTGGAATTTTGCCCATGGTTTTCCACAGTTGTCCCATCACCTCGGCGGTGAAGTGAGTCCCAGGGGTCAGAATCGACCTTACAGGGTAAGCCGAATCTGGAGAACACGTGGTTCATGAGTAGAAAGGCTGTGGTCTGTGCCGTGTCGTTTGGGGCTGGAAGTCCTTCCACCCATTTAGTGAAGGCACAGGTGACCATTAGGATGTATTTGTTGCCCCTTGTTGATTTAGTCAGGGGTCCCATCCAATCGATTTGGAGGTCAGACCACGGAAAAGAAATGCCCCTTCTTTGTAAGGGTGCACGATGGAGTGGTCTTGTCAGTTGAGATTGGCAGCATACTAGGCAGCCTTTGATGTATTCTGCCACGGCCATTTGCATGTGTGGCCAGTATGCCACTTGTTGAAGTGCCTGATGTGTTGCG
This sequence comes from Neodontobutis hainanensis, assembly GCA_024349245.1. Lineage (NCBI taxonomy): Eukaryota > Metazoa > Chordata > Actinopteri > Gobiiformes > Odontobutidae > Neodontobutis > Neodontobutis hainanensis. Next base: position 12,038 of record JALDNG010001959.1, on the reverse strand, counting down.
CGGACACCTCTGTGGCCTGCTAAAGGAGCGTCATGTGCGTGCGTTAGCATGACCCCCCTTAGGCTCTGAGGCCCTACGAACGCAGATGAAGTGAGGGTGTCAGAGACGTAGACAAGCAAGCCATGACGCAGGTGGAGTTGAGCGCGCACCGCCCATAGCTTTGTAAGATATGCGTCGGAGGAAAAGTCAGTGTCTACGATGGGGTTAGACATCGGGTCTGAAAGGTAAAGCATAAGTTTGTGGATTGCCGAGTCCGCTGCTTGAAGGGCAACGAGGCCGGAACCAGTGAAAGAAAGAAAGGAAGTTGATGGGTCTGCAGGGTCAGAGCCGAGGCACCGTTGCGGTTGCCTTAGATCGGGTAACCAGACAGACAGAATGGGTGGGTTGGGTGGGAAGGGGTCGATCGATCGCAGGTTTCTGGCTGGAATTGCCAGAGAGCTTTGTCTAGAGCCCCTTGTTTTGCCATGAGGTCTGCCTGATCGTTCAGGTCTTTGTCTGTATCGAGGGAGAGCAGGGAGCCTGTCTGTACAACCATTACCTCAGCATCAGCCAGATCGACCCTGCAGATAGTGTCGGTATCGACCACAAGTGAGGGGTATATGGCGATTGCTCCGGAAGGTTTTGTGTAGACAACTCCGGTCTCCTGTTGTTCAGTCGCGAGTGAGTGTGGCATACGTCCTATGACTGGGATTCTGAGTTCACAGTCATGGAACCTAGTGTCAATCAGCCAACCTAAAGGTGTGGCCTTCGGGGCGAGAATGCTATTGGCAGTAGGATTCTGCACTAGCACGTGTGTTGATCGAGTCGAGCTCGACCAGGGTGTTGCCTGGACAGACAAGCCTAACTCAACGAACAGAGGCGACGGTTGGAAGAACGCTTGTGAAGAGTTAACTTGTTGTCCTGGAAACGCTTTCAGACGTATGTCCATGATGTTACGCGGCGGTATCGTGAGATGGCAGTCGTTACTTACCTGACACACGTCGGGGATCGTTTGACCCGATCTCAAGTTTCCTTTGGTCAGTGAAAGTGATTCTTTACGTACTCCAGTCAGGGACCAGAGAACGTTGTTAATGGTGTCGACTTGTGCGTCGAGTCTGACTAGCATGTCAGCCCCAATGTACACTGAATGTGAGAGATTAGGGATGACAGCAAACGTGTGGGTCAGTTCTCTTTTGTTCCATCGTACGATGGCAGAGCATAGACCGATGGTGTTGCCTGGACAGACAAGCCTAACTCAACGAACAGAGGCGACGGTTGGAAGAACGCTTGTGAAGAGTTAACTTGTTGTCCTGGAAACGCTTTCAGACGTATGTCCATGATGTTACGCGGCGGTATCGTGAGATGGCAGTCGTTACTTACCTGACACACGTCGGGGATCGTTTGACCGATCTCAAGTTTCCTTTGGTCAGTGAAAGTGATTCTTCACGTACTCCAGTCAGGGACCAGAGAGCGTTGTTAATGGTGTCGACTTGTGCGTCGAGTCTGACTAGCATGTCAGCCCCAATGTACACTGAATGTGAGAGATTAGGGATGACAGCAAACGTGTGGGTCAGTTCTCTTTTGTTCCATCGTACGATGGCAGAGCATAGACCGATGGCGGTTAACGCATGAGTCGGTGTGGGGTTAGCAGGGAACCTAGTGCGCTTCTTTATGAAGGTCAGGCACGGGTTTATCTGCGTTAGAGTGTTAAACAGCTCCTGGCTGATGGCAGATTTGTCAGCCCATAAGGCCATCACGACATTGTCGACTGGAGTTGCTTCCAGTGAGATGCCATTGACAATCTGGGGTGTCATCGCTAATGGGTCCTTCAGCGTGCATAGGAAGTTGTCACGCAATGTAAAGGGTTTGGTTCGCACCGAGGTTGCATGGTTGTTGTACCAGCGATGTCGGTGGCTACCCTGCCGATTGGTGATTCCCTATCAATCGCATAGCACTGAGATTCATTCAGTAAGATTGGAAGTGGTTCTCGCACTTGGGCCCAAATCTTCAGCTGCTTGAAGTTGATCAGTGGTTGCGATTGAGGATGTCTTTTCCAATCAGAAGTGGGACATTGTCAAGGTGGGACACGTACACTGGGTGTATCAGTGTCATGGGTCCAATGGTCAGTTGGACTTGGTTACCTTGTTGATGATCGTCCGATCATCAGAGTAAGGCCTTATTTCTAAAGAGCACGGGTGGGACTTCAAGTCCCTGTGGGATCTTCTCGCTATAGCCTGGAGTGATCTGAACAGGTTGCCTGAAATTAGGCTGATGTCAGCGGCTGTGTCGAGAAGTGCTTTGCGTCAAGTGGTCTTCTAACAAGACAGAGAGATAAAGCTTGAGCTACTCCCTTTTCAGTTAGGTGACCCAGAAATTGGTGAAAGGGTGTTTCACATTCGATAGTCGTGGCGTGGTCATGGCACAGCCCGATGTTTGGGTTCACTTGGACGGCGCTAGACGGACTGAGGTATTTGTGATCTGGATCACTTCCCTCCGTGTTGTCCATGCTAGGGTCCTGGACAATGTCATTGAGTGGCTCTGGATCGTCAGAGCCTAGGTACAGGTCTGGGAGATGTTCATTCCCTTCAGTAGACTCTGTATTTTCGTTGCGTGTTAAGTCGACTTGGATCGGTTGTGACTGTGTCTGAATCGGGGCCTTAGAGGCCTCCACCGTATACAGATCAGCCTTGTCCTTGGACTTTTCGCGCATTCGCTTGAGTATGCGTTCTATGGCCCGAGCCTCCTCTGTAGTCAGACTCCTTCGCTATCGCGATCAGTCAGTTTCAGGGGCTCGGTCTCGCATGATTTTGTCGCTTTGACAGGTGAGCTACCTGATGATCGTTGGTCTTGGGACAGACGATAATGGTTTCTCCTGTCGTCGCGGTTTTGATAGGACCCCTTTGGTTACGGTTTGGATTGGTTCGAAATTTATTTTCGAACCGAGGTCTCCATTGAGGGCCCTGGTCTTTGAACTTACGTTCAGGCCAGGTCGGGTGTGGACCCGGCTCTCTTTGTGTGGTCGAGGTCCCTCTTTCCTGTCTGGAAAGCGGAGGCTCCTGGGCCATTTGGATTGGAGGTCGGCGCTCCTTCGAGCGCTAGGCTCCGATCTCACGGTGACAAGAGTGTCTGGCTTTTGACGTTTGTCTGCCTCAGCCTCTGTTTAGTGAATGCCCGCATTGCAAGCTCGCGGTTGGTGGCTGGTCTGCATTTGTGGGCATGCAGAAACGCCAAGATGATGGCTGGTAGTTGGATGGAGGTTTTGCACAAAGAGGGCTTTGAAGTTTTTATCCTCCTCCATGTTTGGTTCATTGAGTGGACCGAAATAAGCTTTGCGTAGTCCGATGATAGTATAGCTGTGGGGACTCTGGCCGTGCCTGTTTGATCATTAGGGCGGCAGTCAGACCCACATTTACCGTAACGCCTGAGAATTCCACCATGAGAGACTGACTAAGGAGATCAAAGTCAGCTTGGACCTCAGGAGGTTGATGTTCGATGAAGCTACTGACATCTCTGCTTGATGTTAGTTTTATCAGAAAGAGTAACATTGGGTATTCTTTGTAGGTAGAATTCAATGTCGAAGATAAGCACTCACGTCATAAGACGCTCCTTGATGGGGCTCAAAGCGAGTGATATGACGCGCAATTTTGTCAAAGTCTCTGTTAGTGGGACCGTAGTCCAGATGTCTCTGTTTCAAAGCTGGTTGTGGGACAAAGTCCGATTGCCTACCTTTTGGTAGTGCAAAGTAATCCGAATGCCTACCTGTGAAGCTCGCGGAAAGACGGCCGGGCTCTCGGCACCGGTTGGTCCTCTTCCCGCGTCCAAGCGAGTAGGGGAAATCAGATTAGTTAGTGAGGTAGCTCCTCCTGGGAGTTTTCCTTTGGTTTAACAGGTTGGTATGCCGGTGTAACCAGCACTTGGTTCGGAGTGCTTTTAAACTCTGTTTTGTTACCTGGTTGTATCTGGGCGGCTTCTGTTAAGCACGCCTGAAGTTGTTCAATAAGCTGGCGGTCTAAGTCACCTTGTTGAGTGAGGGCCTCTACCCGTGCACTCAGGGACTCTCTCCGCCGAGCTTCCTGTGCCAGCATATTCGCGGACAGCTGTGCACTTTTGCCTGCTTTGATGAGTTCCTCTCGCATAGCGTCGTGCTCATTGCGATGGTCACTGAGCTGCAGTTCTGCTAGGTCACGAGCAGACCTTGTTTCGCTCAGCTCGTTCCTTAGGTCACTGAGGGTCCCCTCAGTTATCTGGAGTTTGGTGTGTAACTCCTCAAAGTCAGGTTCTGTCTTTGAGTGTTTGTGCAAGAGTTTGTAACTCTTGGTTCTGTTTTTCAGAATTCTCCAGGGCTCCTTGGGTCAGCTGGAGTTCCTGATTCAATGTCTTGATATCGCGTTGAAGCGGGCGAGGTCCTGTTTCTGGACCTGGATTTTCTCGTGGCTGCGTGCCAGGAGATCCTCAGCGTGTTTCTGCGCGCGCGCATAACAGTAGCCATTTGACCTAACAGCTTAGTTAGATCCTTGTCTTTTGGCTTATAGGTTAGCGCAATGCTAATCAAGGAGCTAAGAACTGAATCTAGCTCGTTGGGAGGTGTGGTTTGAATCTCGTCAACATATTGGGGTAGCACCTGTTCTGTTAAATCATTTAGAGCCTAGTCTAAGTGATCCAGAAGCTTGATGGGACTACCAGAACCTGTAGACTGTGAGTCAGACTTGTTGAGAAATGGGGTTTCTCTGAGAAAGTGAGTTATTGTTAGATTACGTTTTAACTGCAAGGAGAGAGTTACTACTTGTAGAGTGTTACGAAGAAGGCGCGTAAAACTCAAGCAGACTGTAAAAGGATTTTTGAAAATCTGAGTAAAAGTGTAAATAATAAAAAAAAATAATGAAGGAATAAAAATTAAAGTTAACATTTTATTTTATTTAAATAAAATAAAATTACAATTAAATTAAAATAAAAGGGGTATTAAGTCAAATAAGTCAGATTGAAAGTAATAAAAGAAGGAATTGTTGAAGTGGAAGTTGGTATAAAGTCTATTTCTGAGTGAAATGACCTTATGCTAGTATTAAGCAGTGACTATGTAGCAATAGCCTAGTGGTGTGAATGTTAATGAGGGTCCAGTGCTAATTTGTAAAATTAACAGTGCAGAATCAGTGGGTTTAATCTAACAATTCATGCAGGTAATCAGCTTTAAATTACAGCTATGACAAAATTGTGCAGGGTTAAGTCTGTTCAGACGTAACAGCAGGGTTGTCGAGTGTTAGTAAGCTGTTAGCATTAGCATTCCAATTTGACAAATCCTGTGTAGATAGGAAAGTCACAAAACAAGTCTTAAATTGTTAATCAAGACAAATTAATCAATCAAATTAAATGCAGGGTTAGCATCAAAGATTTTCCAAAAGCAGATGCAATGTTCATTAAAAATGTCACAATTGTTAGTTAACTCCTATTGTGCATTCAAGGTTGTTAAACACAGGCATTAACAACAAACAAAACAGCTTAATAGCAGTTCAGTAGTTGTTAATAACGCAGAGTAATTCACTTTTATGTTAATTCAATCAGGCTTTTCAGTGTCAATGAAAGCTTAAATTATTCAGTTGTTAAGTTCTAAACTTGAATTAGTCACTGTTTTAAGGAAAAAGTGTAATTCCGTTGAGTGACCACCAGAGAGAGCGTAGAGCTCCTCTGAGATTTTTAGAAGTTTCGCACTTCTCTTCCGCTAGGGCAGTAGAAACTTGTGTCTGTGGTTTTACTACTTCTTTCCGCTAGGGGAGATAAAGACTCTCGTGAGTCAGTGGTTTTACCACTTCTTTCCGCTAGCGATAGAGACTCGTGAGTCTCTGGCTTCGAAATGAAGTCTCCGGCACGCCCCTTTGAGGGTGCCGGGCAAAGTTTGTTTTTAGCTCCAGTCAGAGACTGACTTGGGACGCGTCTACAACTTGTTAAACCCGCGGTTTAAACACAGCAGCGCTTTGTACAAGGCAGGTACAAGGCCACGTTTTAAACACAAGCACATTTACAGCAGGCTCAAACCACGTTTTTTAGACAAACGCACGGCAGCCCACGTGGCTTTTAGGGAGGGTTTTCACAGTTAGCTAGTCTGTGAAGGCCTACAGCACGGGTTTTTTTAATCCATTCAAAATACACCCAGGCTCATAAGCCTTAGGCAAGACAAGTTTTCTCATAAAATTCGTGTAACGCGCAATTTTTCAACTTGTAAGAGACAATTTTAACTTAACTCTGGCGTAGCACAGTAGTTAGCTTTTGTCTCGGGCCCATATGAAGTTACACACTTTGTCTCGTGTGTTTAACATGCATGCAATTTGCAGAGTCTCTAAGCTTTGTAACAGACTCTAAGCAACTTTTAACAAGTACTTGCTTAATGCTCTGGCCATAAATGTACGTACAATACTAATTGTAATTCAAAATAATATCAGTCCAGCTGGTACGATTTGAATTAGCAATTTCGACAGCGCTTCACACTTAACAAACAAAAGCACAACTCTCACACACACACACACACACGCACGCGGTTAAACGCATTGCTAAGCAACAGCACAACAAAGGCACAGCTTTCAGTGGACAGCAATTTTGTAAAGACTTTGGATATTGAGTGATTCTAATGTTTAATCAAGAAAATTCTTCCGAGGCTCACGCAAGGCCAAAAATAATATGTAGGGAATATGGTCTTATTAATTAATAATTAATATAAATATTAATTATGGAAATTAATAATTAATATTTTGCTTATCAAAATATTAATTTCTTTCGGGGCACCACTCTAGTTTTGAACAGATCCAGAGAAACTGTTTAGTCTAGTCTCATTAATCTAAAGGAAGTAAATTCTTCGTTTTGAAAATTAATGAATTAAACATTGAAACAGTAAATGTCTTTATGGGGTTTTATTAAAGATTATAAAAATTTAAACAGTGAATAATGACAGGGGAAATGACACAAAGGGATAATTATTGACACATGAATGGGTAAATCAAAGAACGATAAAACACTTTACTTTCAGAGGATTTTGTGAAACAAAAGAAAGTATGCCTATTGATTATTAACTCTATTATTAGATGAGGGGCTGTTACGGAGCGCTTTAAAGGGGTTCGATGACGGTTTCTGAGGCCAAGGCTGTTATGTTTAGACAGTTAGACGCCAAACTTGTGTAACTAACGTTTAGACTCACCCTGGGGTCGTGATTGGTCTCAGATCTTAGCGACGAGAGGTCTAGAGGTTGTCCGGAACCCTGTCGCAACCGATGACGTTTGTCGCCTCCAGGATGGCCTGCTGTTTCCACTCTCCAGAGGGGCTGCCGTGGGCCCGGGAGATTCAAAAAGCGTCTCGTTACTGTCACAACTAGCCAAGCCTTTTAGCATCAGCGTCGTACACCGAGTAAAATATAGTCTTTCAAAGTTATTGCGAAGTCCACTGGAGAAGGTTTAGCGGCTGTGTTGCTGGCTTAAACTTGCTCGAGAAAGTTAGATTTTAGTCAAGCTAACTCTTTAGCAGGCAGGAAATCTTCAAAAATAAAAGCGAGGCAACTTCCTTTTGTTGGCAGGCTGGCAAGAAGTAAGCTACTTTGAACAGCTGTGTGAAGGAAACTTTATCGCGGCAAGCTAAACTTGCAGGCTTTAAAGTACAAAGAAAATTTACTCGTTACACGAGGTCCGGAGCTTGTGAGAGGTCCGAGGGCCTACAGCCCTGAACGGACAAGAGGTCCAGAGCGAAGTGAAGAGGAGACGGAGAGTAGTGCAGAGAGAGCGTGTTTTTGACCAGCGGTCACTTTTAACACTTTTTGACAGGGTGTGTCTTACGGAGGAAGGCATTGCTTTGGGGGGGAGTTTAAATGTTTAACCTAAGTCTTAAACATTCCTTTTGTTTCACCCTATTTTCCTTGGTTTTCGTAAAACACACAAACACATTCGTACTTGCAGGATTATGCAAAGAAACATTTGTCAGACTTATTATAAAAACATATATTCATTACATTTTATTAACATAAAACGTAACTCTGTAGGAATGGAAGGAATTAGTTGACTTGTAAAACTCTGCATCCTGGAAACAAACAGTATAATTGTTAGTACATTCACAATCTTTCTAAGTAATAAAATAACAAAATGTCCTTTAATGAAATAACACCAAATGTCCTTCTTGAGTGCAGAGTCATTTGTCCAGTTAAACCAAAAGGGGGTAGTGTTTGACCATGCCCGAACGACTATGATCAAAGACATTTTCAACTGTCAATCAGGATTAGAATAAAGTGTTCTCGAGAAAGCTGGATGGACACCTTATCTACAGGATTTACGGCTTTTGGACATGGCGTCTAGCAGTCTGTGATGTTCCATGTGTCACCTTTGACACGGTGCTGGGTAGAACGAAGTTCCAATTCTTATAAAAGCAAAACAAAGTCATTAATAAGTTTCCTGTCCTTGGCAAAACACGTTGGTGTCCTTTTATCTGAAAGAAAACGGGGTTAGCATGTCTTCTTCTCAAGATTTACATTCACGGCCTGTCTCTGGAGGCCGATGGTGAAACAACAGTTGTTAATCTTGAAGACCCTTAGTGAAACAGTTTGGAGGTCTGTAAGTGATTAAACAAATGTTATAATCCGTGTGGCGTTCTGGAGGCTGATCTGCTACAAGACGTTTATTAGAACAGACTGTAAACCTGCAGTAGAACAGACCGTAGATGTGCAGTAAAACAGACTATAGATTTGCATTAGAACAGACTTTAAAAGTGCAGTAGTAGAGACTGTACACGTGTAGTAGAACAGACTGTAGATGAGCAGTAGTACAGACTGTAGACTTACATTAGAACAGACTGTAGATGTGCATTAGAACAGACTGTAGACGCAGTAGAACAGACTGTAGATGAGCAGTATTACAGACTGTAGGCTTGCATTAGAACAGACAGTAGATGTATATTAGAACAGACTGTAGATGTGCAGTAAAACAGACTGTAGACGCGTGCAGTGGACGAGACTGTAGTAGAGCAGTAGTACAGACTGTAAACTGGCATTAGAACAGACTGTAGAGGTGCAGGTGAACAGACAGTACACGTGCAGTTGAGCAGACTTCAGAGCAGCAGTAGTACAGACTCTAGATTGGCTTTAGAACTGACTATAGACAAGCATTAGAACAGGCTATAAACGTCCAGTAGAACAGACTCTATATAAGTATTAGAAAACACTCTAGATATGCTTTATAACAAAATGTAGAGGTGCAGTAGTTCCGACTGTAGACGAACATTAGAACAGACTGTATATGAGTATTGGAAAACACTCTAAACATGCTTTAGAACAGACTGTAGAGGTGCAGTAATACAGACTGTAGATGAGAATTAGAAAAGACTGTAAACGTCCAGTAGAACAGACTGACAATGTGCAGAAGAATAGACTGTAGAGATGCAGTAGTACAGACTGTAGACAACCATTAGAACAGACTGTATATGAGTATTAGAAAACACTCTAGACATGCTTTAGAATAGACTGTAGAGCTGCAGTAGTTCAGACTGTAGACGAGCATTAGAACAGAGTACAGATGAGCAGTAGTACAGATTGTAGACTTACATTAGAACAGACTGTGGATGTGCAGTTAGAACAGACTGTAGATGTGCAGAAGAAAAGACTTTAGACGTTTATTAGAACAGACTGTAGACCTGCAGTAGAACAGACCGTAGATGAGCAGTAAAACAGACTATAGATTTGCATTAGAACAGACTTTAAAAGTGCAGTAGTAGAGACTGTACACGTGTAGTAGAACAGACTGTAGATGAGCAGTAGTACAGACTGTAGACTTACATTAGAACAGACTGTAGATGTGCATTAGAACAGACTGTAGACGTGCAGTAGAACAGACTGTAGATGAGCAGTATTACAGACTGTAGGCTTGCATTAGAACAGACAGTAGATGTACATTAGAACAGACTGTTGATGTGCAGTAAAACAGACTGTAGACATGCAGTGGACGAGACTGTAGTAGAGCAGTAGTACAGACTGTAAACTGGCATTAGAACAGACTGTAGAGGTGCAGGTGAACAGACAGTACACGTGCAGTTGAGCAGACTTCAGAGCAGCAGTAGTACAGACTCTAGATTGGCTTTAGAACTGACTATAGACAAGCATTAGAACAGGCTATAAACGTCCAGTAGAACAGACTCTATATAAGTATTAGAAAACACTCTAGATATGCTTTATAACAAAATGTAGAGGTGCAGTAGTTCCGACTGTAGACGAACATTAGAACAGACTGTATATGAGTATTGGAAAACACTCTAAACATGCTTTAGAACAGACTGTAGAGGTGCAGTAATACAGACTGTAGATGAGAATTAGAAAAGACTGTAAACGTCCAGTAGAACAGACTGACAATGTGCAGAAGAATAGACTGTAGAGATGCAGTAGTACAGACTGTAGACAAGCGTTAGAACAGACTGTATATGAGTATTAGAAAACACTCTAGACATGCTTTAGAATAGACTGTAGAGCTGCAGTAGTTCAGACTGTAGACGAGGATTAGAACAGACTCTATATGAGTTTTAGAAAACACTCTGCACATGCTTTAGAACAGATTGTAAAAGGTGCAGTATTTCTGACTGTAGATGCATTAGAACAGACTGTATATGAGTATTGGAAAACACTCTAGACATGCTGTAGAACAGACTGTTGATGAGCAGTAATACAGACTGTAGACTTGCATTAGAACAGACTGTAGATGTGCAGTAGAACAGACTGTAGACGTTTATTAGAACAGACTGTAGACCTGCAAAAGAACAGACCGTAGATGAGTAGTAAAACAGACTATAGACTTGCATTAGAACAGACTGTAAAACTGACTGTAGACGAGCATTAGAACAGACTTTAAACATCCAGTAGAACAGACTGACAATGTGCAGAAGAATAGACTATAGAAATGCAGTAGTACAGACTGTAGACGAGCATTAGAAGAGAGTGTAGATCTGCTTAAGAACAGACTTTAGAAGTGCAGTAGTAGAGACTGTAGATGTGTAGTAGAACAGACTGTAAATGAGCAGTAGTAGAGACTGTAGACTTGTATTAGAACAGACTGTAAACGTGCAGTAGAACAGACTGTAGATTAGCAATAAAACAGACTGTACACGTGCAGTAGAACAGACTGTAGATGAGCAGTTGTACAGACTGTAGACTTTCATTAGAACATACAGTAGATGTCTATTAGAATAGACTGTAGATGTGCAGTAGAACAGACTGACGAGGTGCAGAAGAATAGACTGAAGAGTTGCAGTAGTTGAGACTTTACACGAGGATTAGAACAGACTGTACATGACTATTAGAAAAGACTGTAGACATGCTTTAGAAGAGACTGTAGAGGTGCAGTAGTACAGACTGTAGAGGAGCATTAAAACAAACTGTAGATGTGCAGTAGACCAGACTGTAGACGTGCAGTTGAACAGACTTTAGAGCAGCAGTAGTACAGACTCTAGATTGGCTTTAGAAAAGACTGTAGATGAACTTTAGAACAGACTGTAGAGGTGCAGTAGTTCAGACTGTAGACGAGTATTAGAACAGACTCTATATGAGTATTAGAAAACACTATAGATTTGCTTTAGAACAGATTGTAGAGGTGCAGTAATACAGACTGCAGATGAGCATTAGAACAGATTTTAGAAGTGCAGTAGTACATACTGTAGATGAGCAGTAGCACAGACTGTAGACTTGCATTAGAACAGACTGTTGATGATCATTAGAATAGACTTTAGAAGTACAGAAGTAATGACTGTAGATATGCATTAGAATAGACTATAGACTTTCATAAAAAAGACTGTAGACGTGCAGTAGAACAAAATGCGGTCGAGCAGAGTTACAGACTGTAAAGTAGCATTTTAAGAGACTGTAGACGTACAATAGAACAGACTGTAGACGAGCATTATAACAGACTGTTTACGTCCAGTAGAACAGACTGTAGATGTGCAATAGTACAGACTAAAGACCTGCATTAGAACAGACTGTGGACGAGCATTAGAACAGACTGTAGACGTGCATTAGAACAGACTGTAGTTGTCCATTAGAACAGACTGTAGATGTGCAT